>LIEC01010856.1:0-65614 GCA_001925005.1 Drosera capensis | reverse complement strand
TGTATGATGTATGATGTAAGATCAGAAAGTGCGCTGCAAGATACATATAATATCAAGAATTGCTTGCATTGGAGTCACAAAGAAAGCTACTAAAAGCATCCACAAAGGCACCATTTTCCAAGCCTCTCTCACCTGCAAAACTCAAAACTGAGAGATTCACCCACCAAAATTCACCACAATGATTTCACCCATCTAATTTGAAACACTCTCCATAGGAAACCCCACTGTCCCAGTTTCCTCTTGAGAGTCTCAAGCTCCTCCTAAAATCGCCTCAAGCATCAAATTATTGTGGAATAATCCCTCCAAAATTGAGGAGCCTCTAAAAATGCAATTTTTGAGGCCAATTTTTTGAGAGTTGAGTAGCAAACCAATGTGGTTGCTCTAAGGCAGGACAATTACAAGCTAGCAGAAGAGTACAAAATGAAACCAGCTTATAAATGAAACGTGGTATCTGACCAAGCTGGTTTTAATAAAAGAACATAAAGTACGAACTACATGACAAGTGATTTTCATCAAAAGGAAGACAAAAATATATTCATAAACAAACTTGTTGTGGAAGAGTCAGATTAGATGGTATGAAAATGATTTCTATAATAACCAATCCCTTAATCTTGTCATATAAGGACAATGGATTCGAAAAATAGCAAAAGCATTCAAAGAATATGTCAGGACACAAGAATGGCCATATTACATCTTGCATAAAACCAGGAACAGAAGTTCAGTAAGAGAACAGTAAGAGAACTAGAATCAAAAGCATATCGTGAGCTTAGAGACACCTCATATCGATCCATTGTAACATACATGCGACCACCACCAGATGCTATCCGAGCATCAACACCTGCTTCACGCAATTTAGCTAGGTCACCCTCAAGGGTTTCCACAAAGCCCACACTTGAACCATCCAAGACATCACGGCCATCAGTCAGTATGTGCACACGGATTCTTTTAGCACCACGCTCAGCTGCTCCTTTAAGCAACAACTAAAGAACAAAGAAAGAAAAACAAAGGAAGAGTCATCACTTGCAGCTATATCAAGAGCAAAAATGTTACCAGAAAGGCGTGTACCTGCAGTTGATCAAGCCTGGAATGGACACCTCCATCACTCAGCAACCCAATGAGGTGCAGTGTTCCATTCTCAAAAGATGGCTGGATGTACTTAAAACCTTCTCCATCATAGATTTTTCCAGATTCAAGAGCAAGGTCAACAAGCTTTGCACTACATAAGAAACAAAATTTGTAAAGGTCATTAGTCAAAGCGCTTGAAGAGACCTAAGGAAATAAGCACTTATCATCAGTTCATAATCTCTCACGAGAAATGGTTCACGGTTCCAATAATTATCCCTTTCAAGTCTGATTTCACAGGGAAAGTTTCAGCCACGTACATCATGTACACTCAGATGTCAAGTGCTGAAAACTTCAAGTTCATGATAGGAAATATTACAAATAATTACCCTTGAGCATATATGCGTCCGGCTCCCAAAGCATTATGACCAACTTCACTGTTGCCCATGTCATCATCAGTTGGGAGCCCAACCGCTTTGCCATGAGCTTTTAGCAATCTCCACTTATCAGGTGCACCCTGAAACAGATTGAGAACAAAAATTTAAAACAACAATATTCACAAGAAAGAATGCTTCCAAAGTACACTAAGAGCTAATGGCACATGGAAAACATCATTAACATCACCGACCGTGATTAGACTTGGAACATAATTGCCTTTTTTAGAGTGGGGATAATCAAACGGCAACACAGAGCGGGATAAACAACATCAATAATCTCCACAAAAGCAGAGTTGACTACTGGAGTTTATAGTATAAATCTCTAAACATCGAAAAAATTGCAACTTGCTTACACTGAAAAAATTCATCTTTAACATAGAGGCTTGTTCTTCCTTGAGTTTCTTCTTCTAGGAATCATTTGTAGCAAATGATAGCTTAATGCACTTTTGGGGAAGTAACCAACTTCATCACTAAATAGTCAACTCTCTGTATACCCCAATCATATTAAAATTATTCCACCTTCAACCCATATCACCACATTCAACAGCATTATTTGTCCATTGTTGCCGTCATATCACTGGAAGTTCGTTGTTTTAAGTTTATTCCAACAATATTCCTTTTCCCCTTTTTTGTCTTACAGCTTAAACATTTCCTTCCTCTGGATTATCCAACACTTCTCTCCAAATTCCTTAACCAATACTTTCTCTTACATCAAAACTCAAAACAGCCATATATCAAGATTAACAAAACGAATGGATGACTGATCCAATTATCTTCATTTTTCCTTTACACCAAAAAAAAAATAAATAAAAATCTTCATTTCCCATCAACAATGATTGCACCAGAACCCTAACACTCCGATCAAATCTACGAACCAAAAATTATGTGATCGTATCAAACTTCAAAAATCGATCGAACATATCAGAACGGACCAATCCCCAAATCAGATCCAAACATAAAAACCATAAAAAAACCGCAATCAGAATACGACACAATCAATAACCAAAACAAAGATCAGAGAATCTAGGAAGAAGGATAATAGCATACGTGTTTGAGGGAATCCATGGCGGGGGTTTCGGCTCTATGAATGCAATTGAAGTCATCGGGAGAAGCCTCGCCCCATCCGTCCAACACGATGACGGCGATCGTCTTCCCTTTAGGGAGTTTCGGGTGATCCGCTAACTTCCACGAGAAATCTGTGCTCCCCATGGAAGAACGAAGTTGTAGTGGCGAGGGTGGCAGAAGAGTGGAGAAGAAGATAGAAGAAGAAACAAGGGTCTTCGAGCAGGGGTAATGAGGGAAGGGAAGGTTAGATATGGGCTTGAGTATTTTACAGGTGAGAGCTACCAAAAATGGGACAAAGATGAGTATTGGACCGACTCTGTTGACAGAGGAGTTCGGAGAGTTGGATTAGGATCACACTAGTTACATGCTAATCATAAACAAATTATGATAAATATGCAAATATTCTAAGAAGTTTATTTATTTATTTAATTATATGTGTTTGGTATAGATAGAAAACACAATGTGCATTGTTTATGTAAATTAGTGTGTTATATGGACGACTGAGACTATTAGTGTGAAAGGAAAAAGAATACACTGAAGTTGAACTAATTGAAAGTTCACCAATAATCTCATAATACTTCTGAGACAATATGTAACCATATTAATAATCTTTTCACATAAAAAAAATAATCATTATTTATTACATTATATCCTTATCCATCACACAATTGTTATAGTGCGTATGTCAAATCAAACGGTTTCTTATATTTTAAAATGAAAAGAATATTATTTAAGTATTTTAATGCGTTATTGTTAATTATTAAATAATATCATATGAAATTTATTTTGATTTATGGTTATAATATATAAATAATATCATCATTAATATTTCATTAAAAACTTATTAAAAATATTATTTGATCGTCCCGTGAATAATTCGTAACACCACATAATTTATGATTAACGTGGCAACTTTTGCAAGCTTAATGGGATAAAAAAAAATATAACCTATAGTATTTCGTTATAATGGACCTTTCAATAAATAAAAAATGGGAAAAAAATCGACAGATTTCAATTGATATAATAAAGTTGACTGTCAATGTAGATTCTGATTGATTGATTTTTAAAAAAAATTAAATTATTATTAAAATTTTAAATTATAAATTTTGATAATTAAATTTGAAATAGGTAAAAATCGCATCCACGTAAGCTCCAATGATGAATGATGAAGTCCCAACATAATCATTAAAAATTTGTTAAATTTTTTATCTTCTCTAATAATGTGGGTTATGATGGATTCTGTTCTTCTCTTATTTCTCTGTGGGCAATATCATAATGCCACATGCTACCTTCTTGAATTGATTTGCTCTCCATGGAAAGGGGCTTGGAAAACAAAATTGCAGATTTCATCAAATCTGGCATATTCCAACAAGCAATAAGCATATTCCAAGACTAAAAGGTCGTTCGAGACGGTTATCTATTGGATTGGGCGTATTTGGATCAGACCTGAACCTTCGAGCTTTCTGGATTGTCGACGTTGCTACGGCCCATGAACTAAACTAGGCCCAAAACAAAGCCTTATCGATTTTGTTTCCAAAATCAGCTCAAAATTTATCCACAAAATATAAGAAAAAAAATTCGTGATACTAAAATGTAAAATCCCCAAAATTTTATCCCACACAAAAAAATCCAAAAAATTCAAATGAAAAAAAAATCTATTATTGGTTGATTAGCGTAGAAGAGAAGAAAAAAGTTAAATTCCATGTACCATAACAACGAGTGATGATTAAAAATATCTATATTAACTAATATCTTTTTTAACTCCTAGACTAAATGTGATAAATCCAGATTCTACAATGATTTTCTTATTAAGCATACAAAAAGTGTCCTCATTAGTTAACAAAAAAAGATACAAAAAGGTTATTTACGGTTTCTGGCAGAATTTTCATAAAAAATATGTACATTGTTGATAATACAACGACTCAAACAATCATTGAAAGTAAGAAATAATTTTTTAAATTTAAAGATGGATAAAAAAAATGTTAATACAATCTCTGGTACTACCAAGATCATTGATGATTTTAAAAATGTTAATTTTATACTATCAAATGATACGCAAATCCATATCAAGCATGTTTTATACTCTCAAAAATCCAAATGAAATCTTTAAGTTTCAATGATATTCTTATTAATGATTTTTATTTAGAAAATACAAGTAAATATGGAAAACAATATCTTTATAAAACCTCTTTCATTTTTGAAAACAAACAAATCCTTTAAAAACTTTTGGCTTTTCTGTTTGGATTTTTTTTTATCTTTGACTTTTCTGTTTGGATTGTATTTTGTCAAAATCAAGATTATTGAATCGTATAATTTTATGGATTCAAAATATCATTGATCCTAATACAATTCTGTTATAGCATGAGCAATAAGGTTATCTAGGTACTATGATGATGCGTCATATCATTGAAAATATCAATTGACATTTTCTTAAGAATCAAAAAAGATGTTTTGAAAAATATCAATCATCTTTGTATTCCTTGTTCATAGGATAATTTAATCACAAGATCTTCTCTATCAAAACTTCCTTCTGAATCACCTTTATTTCATGAAACGATTCAAAAAGATATTTATGATTCAATTCATCCATCATATGATCTATTTAGATATTTCATGTGTTTTGATTGATGCTTCTACAGGATGTTCTTGTGTATATCTTCTTTCTACTTGTAATGTTGCCTTTGTCAAGTTTCTCAATCAAATTATTAAATTACGAACTCATTTTTCAAACAAAAAATCTATTCGTCTTGATAATACCGAAGAATTCATTTCAAAGGCATTTGATGACTATTGCGTGTCACTTGGTATCTCGTCATGTCCATACACAAAATGGTTTAACCCGATAAGATGGATCCACAAAGAAAACTTAAACTTTAAGTGGGTTTTTATACGTATTCTAATATGATATATCTTAAACCTCTTAGTGAGGATCTTTTCAAGTGATGTTTCAAAGATTGCCATTTTTACGAAACCCGATAAGATGGACATGAAACTGATTTTCGGTATAGGCGATGGCGAAAAGAACATAGATGACAAAGGACTGTTGAACATAGTACAGGATTCTGAATTCTTACAAAGAAGGTGTCCAAATCGAAATCAAGGAGACAGAAAAGACAGGGAGTTGAAGACTAAGAAGATTAAAGACACACTCATAGTAGCATCGAGAGGGACTAAAGTGCACGATTACGAGGACACAGCCAGACTTCTCATGTTGTATATTCTGAACACGCTCTTCGTAACCACATCGAAGCCATCTTTGAATTCGTGTTACTGTAACTTTGTAGTAGATATGGATCTAATGTGCGATTATAACTGAACATCACATTTTTTCGAAAATTGACAAAGTTAATCGAAGAAAACGTTGCGATTCTAGAAAAGGTCACTCGTTGTGTCTTAGTGATACCTATAAGTAATTTTACAATGTCACACTGTTTGTTTTCCAATGTGCTCTCTGTTTATGGGAAACATGCGCTTTATTTGGATAATGCACAAGCGCTTTATTTGGATAATACACAGGCGCTCTGTTTGGATAATACATAGGTGCTTTTGTTTTCCCAATTCAAAAAGCTCTTTGTTTATATTTCATATTGGAATTAAATAGGTTACAAAAAATAACTCATGGCGCTCTGTTTTAGTAAAGAAGACGATCTGTTTTATACATATTGGCGAATTGATAATAGGCGCTCTCGTTATATTATTGTAGGCAATCTATTATTTGATAAACCTTGTTCACAATGTATTTGATTCTTTTTTAAATGATAGTACTAGTTTATGGAGAAGACAAATATGGTAGATTTACTTGAAGAAAATAAGAATGAAATAGTTTCGAGGAGTGCAAAGTGGAATCTGAAAGATCTACCTAAATACATAAATGACGCCGTGTCTAGCTTTGAAGAAGAAAAGGTAACAAAAATTCAGATTTATTCTACTGTCATCATTTGATATCGAGCAATATGGACTAACATTTAGGATCTCAAAATAACCGTTGTTACTGGATCCGTTGAGCCCAACGGAGCATGAAAGGAGAGAATATGGCTTCGGAATGGTTGTCGTTGAATGGTGTAAAGATGAACACGAAGATTCCAGTGAAGAAACTCAATTTCAAGAACAAACTTGACAACCGTTAAACCTAATACACTTAATAGCCCTTGTCTCCTCACCACTCGATAAAATACAACATTTTTTCGGCCTGCCAGGTTGCCTATCTGCAGGGGGTGGAGCGATTTCAACATCTATGGTTGTTACAATTTGATCAATAATGGATGAAGAAATAAGATATATGACAACCACGTAGCTTTTTTTTAAAAAAAAACTTTTAACAAAGAAATAAGGATCGATCATGCTACTTAACGGCAAGGAAAACTTTCCAATCACACAGGCCACATATAAACAGAGAAAGCCGTTTGTTTGCCACATACGACATGAGCAAATCCTTTCTCTTATATTAACTGAAGCCATAGGTATGGGCATCACCTCAAAAAACAGCTCCGATGATTTTTTGACAGCATAAGTACGACAATTCTTGAATAAGTCATCCAGGGTGTCAAGCATCCTAGGACATAACACGCCATTCCAATCTTCAGCATCTTTCCGAACGATTGTTGAACCACTCCATCAACTTGATGCGGATATGATCCACCAACTGAGTGGTCGGTAATTCTCTCACACCCAAAAGCCAAGCATTGAACGATTCTGCAGCATTTGCTGTCATCTCCCCATAACGACACCCAACAGCAAAACTAATGACCCACCTCTCATATGGCATTAGAGTTTCCAAAATTTCTTTGGTTAGTTTGCCTCCTTTTTACTAAAACTCTGTCATCTTCTTATAAAAATATGTGATGTTGTTGGGGCATATGCGCATCCCTCGACATATTAGTATGTCGACATATTAGTACCTTTGTATCTTATCTTAAGATTATTCTTGAGATGACGAAGAAAAAAAGAACGTGGATGATTTGCAAAGACTTTAGAATATGCTTGTAAAAGATCCAAATTATGATCTAATACAAAATTCATCTTTCGATCAATATGAATAACTTGTCAAAGCTCTAAAAGGAACCAACACCAACTAGAATATGTCTCGTTATCAACCACATCAAATCCCAAAGGAAAAAATTCATTTTATTATTATTAAAAAAATAAAACACAAATTTTCAAAAAGAGAAAAATACACAAACAGAACGCCTGTTTTAAATAAACAGACCGCTTGTATTAAAATTACAGAATCAATAATTTTTTCCAAGGAAAAACATACTCCTATTAGGATCCTTTCCCATTACTCATAATATGACTCCATTGAAATCATCTTTCACGAATGAACCGTCCAGAAAAAGAAACGGTCTACAATGATTAAATCCAATGATGAAAGCATTGAAAGAAATAAAGTCTGAAAAAATGATTTGTACTGTTATCAATATCTAGCGTAAAATGAATTCCAGGATTAGTTCTTGCCAAGGCTTCAACATATGACTTCAATTTTGCAGACGACTCGGTATAATCTCCACTAACGATCGTCTTTTCTTTCTGAAGGACTCTCCACGATTTGTTATAAAATAAATGCAATCCATAAGTGGATTGTAAATGATTGCTAACCTGATTGCTGCCAACATGAGGATTACGACGTACCATTTCTGTAACCACCTTGACAATCTATTCTAACTTTATATTCTTCACAAATCGCTCCGAAAAAACAATTGTCCGTACATATGAGTATTTTTTAGCTTCCTGATGTAAAAACATTTATTGTATGCATACAGTGAAGCCTTAATGAACAATTCACAACCATTCTCTTTAAAAATACAGACCGTATAAACCCTCTTCTTCTTATTCCTTTTTATAATGTATCGAAATCTGACCTCAGCCGCATATAGCGTAAGAGATTTTCTAAAATGTTGCACAACACCATGAAAAACCTGGTCTAAATTCTGAATAATATTAAACCGATGCGAAGAACACAATGTTAATTGCATATTGCTCGATGTAACGCGTTCCAATCGAAGCAATGATTCAGGCACAACATTGCAAAAAAAAAAAAAAAACATCATCGAATACATCCTGATCAATAAAACAATCTGTATAAGTAGCGGAGGATTCCAACAAAGCACATTCAACAAGGCGTTCTGTTTTAGATAACTGACACTCTGTTTGATTCAACAAAGAAAAGTAATTGCTCTATCGTTTTGTTTCATACAACTGTCGTTCTGTTCGACTGTCACGATAAGAAAAGAGATTACAATCATTAATCTCTGATACATTGCTATTACACTTGACAATTACATGAATTTTGCATAAATCAAGAAATTTCGACGCATCAAACAATGTTGTAAAGTCCCCCTAATCCCTCAACAAGCATCGTTCATGTTCAAAGATCGAATAAAACAAATTCAATTCATGTCCGTATATGATTTGCAGTCGATCTCGTACCTTATCAAAAAAACCTTCAAAATCGAAATCTGAATCACAAACAAATGATCTCGAAATCACATCAAAACTACTAATCAAAATCGCCTTATTCTTCATCAATAAATGCGATTCGATGATGATGCCAATATCAATGTGATCGCAACCTTGAATGATAAAATTGATGAGAATCGATGAGGATATTGTGAGAATGGATCCGAATAATGTTACAAAGAGAAAGGAGGAAACAACGATGTCGGTTATGAAAAATACAGCGCGGCATGATTTTGGTGAAATCTAAAAAGTTATATGTTTTTAAAATAAAATCGCGTGTGTATGTTTTTGATAATTTTGTTCAAAACTGTAGGTTGGGATCATTTTTCGTATTCCTGTTTTTTACAAATAAAATTTTATTAGGCTTGATTTATAGGTTCCCCATGGATATCTTGAATAGATTTGGTTAGGTTTAGAAATAAGATATTAACATCGATTGGGTTTGATTAGGTTCGTGGATAGGTTATGGGTGAGGTTCAGGTTTAGGGAATATAGTCCTCGATCTGAACTTGTTTCATTGTCATTCATAAGTATATTATCGGAGATTCTAAACATATAAAAATTTGATCCTGATCGAACTATTTCAATTTTCAAGATATAAAATTATTATTGATGTTGTTATTTATTATTATTATTATAATAATTATTGTTATTATTATTATATCAAACCATTGTAATCCACAAACCAATTTCCTGTCAACACTTCTCATCGACCCCACTTCTCCATTCCCATTCACATACTCTCTCTCCCTTTCCCCAACTCATACATGTGCAAACCACAACCAGTCATCGTATATCGTAATCTCCCATCATATACAAACCATTCACATACTCGTGGCTGTACACAAACACGGCCCCACGCATATTCGTATCGACTACAATAACACCAAACCTGCGCCAAAGACAGCATCAACATAACCCACACACAAACTCAAAGTTTGAAGCAACAGTTAAAGTGATCATGGGATGCGCCTCGTCGAAGCAAATCAGTGCGACCACATCCGTGAAAGTGTACAAACCGCCACCAACGAGCGTGGGGGTTTTCGACATCAACTCCATCGAAGAACCCTGGCTCAAGGGCGATGGTGACATAAATCTTGATCATCAAGATGATAGTGCAGCTCAACAGCTGCCACCGCTTGTCCTAGCAAAGATTACGCACTTTGAGGACGCGGCCGCTCCCCGATCATGGGACGAGGTCAGCAAGGACTTGAATGAGATTCCAGTCACAACAAATGCCGTCACCAACACCACAACCGCGACCACAAATAAAGGATCGGATGTCGTTGCTTCGGTCCAAGTGAACAATGTTACCAAGAAGCCCAAGAGAAGGAGCTTCTCGTTGTTCCACACGATCGAAGAAGTTGACGCGAAGCTGAAGCCGCCTACTGAGACCAACAGTAGGAAGAAGTCTATCGACGATCAGTCCACCAAGAGAACCATGCCGAAGCAAGCGGAATCAAAAGCGATCACAAAATCTTCCACCGATACCAATCCGAGGATCGATGCCACGACTATCAAGCCGATAAAAGAGAATCCATTTCTACTGATGGACAAACAGGAGAAGGAGAAGGAAGGCAAGGTGAAGGTCAGATGGGACCCGCTGAGCGGATTCCCCGAGATCTGCCCTCCAGGCGGACACAACTCCGTCGTGCTGTACACAACATCGTTGCGTGGTGTCCGCAAGACTTTCGAGAACTGCAACACGGCTCGGTCCGTGTTGGAGTCTCATAGGTTTGCCTTCGACGAGCGTGATGTGGCGCTGCACGGGAAGTTCCTGACGGAGCTGAAGGAGCTGTTAGGGGATCAAGAAACCGGGAAGGT
This sequence comes from Drosera capensis, assembly GCA_001925005.1. NCBI lineage: Eukaryota > Viridiplantae > Streptophyta > Magnoliopsida > Caryophyllales > Droseraceae > Drosera > Drosera capensis. The sequence continues at coordinate 54,770 of LIEC01010856.1, read as the reverse complement.
TCCTGCAGTGCCTAGGCTGTTTGTGAAGGGAAGGTACTTGGGAGGCGTCGAGGAGGCGATCAATTTGAATGAGACGGGGCGGCTCGGGAGGATACTGAGCTGGGCGAAGGTCGAGAGAGACGACGGGACGATGCAGGGGTGCGAGGGGTGCGGCGGCGCGAGGTTCATGCCGTGCTTGCAGTGTGGTGGAAGCTGCAAGGTCCTGGTTGGGGATAAGTTGGAGAAAGAGAGGTGCCCTGTTTGTAATGAGAATGGGCTCGTGCTGTGTCCGATGTGCCATTAGTGGTTTGATTTGTGTTGTTTTTGCCTTCATCTTGTGATTAAGCTGCCCATTGTTTTAAAGAAGTTCGAAAGATAGTCGTTCGCAGTATTGTATAAGACTCTGGGGGCGGTCGTCTAGTGTCTCTCTGCTTGTAATATATTCTTCCTTTTCATATATATTGAAATTTTTTAATCAGTTATGAAAATTTATATAAGATTTGAATTTGCATGGATTTTGATAATTTTTTTTTTTTTTTTATGATAATGGAGTTTAATGTAGCATTTTTGAGAGTAGATAATGTGTCTATTATAATAGATGAAATTGAGTTGATATTTTTTTATATTAAAAGATTATAAAAAAATAATGTAATTTTTTAAAACCAATTAAATAAAAAAATGACAGAAAAATACTATAATATATACTCCAAGTATTCTGAAATAATCAGTATTTGAATCTTCAACTGCGAAAGCAATTGTTGGAAGACAAGATGTTCATTCGCGGTATTTTATAAATTTCGTATTAGAGCCGTCGCCATGGTCTCTACTTGTTAATTAATTTATATACTTCCATGAATGATCAGGATTAAAATTCATAGGATTGATCTGGATCACTAATTATATGTTTAATTGATTGGATGTATATGTATAATCATTGTAGTATGTGTAATACAAGAAAAATAATTATTTTTATAATAAGAGTTGTTTTTTGGTTGCATGGTGTGAAGCTATATGGCTTGATTTTTGGATAAGTACTTGAAATACATAAGGACCTTAAATGGGATGCATGAATTGAGACTCAATTAATGGTTTCATGAATTGAAAAAAAAAAAAAAATTAAATTAATGAATTAAAACAATGAACGAAAGAGTACTAAGGATGGTAGATTGCAAGGACACTGATAACTAGGATTGGCCGTATTGCTATCATGGTGTGGTGTCATGATCCGAACGGTATTTTCACGGTGAGATCCGTTTAGCATAGAGCTTTTGAGATTAGATTCGGGAGCATGGGAGTAGTTGAATCAAGCCCACTTAATCCGATGTTGTGGAAGAAGCTATGGAATGTGTCTCTGTCCCTCCTCGACTGCGTTTCTTCATGTGGAGAGCTTGCTGCGGATGCTTGCCAGTCGTCGACCTTCTTCGCGAAAGGGGAATGACAATTGAAGGAGGTTGTTCGGGATGTGAAGAAAGGCAGGAATCGATTGTTCACTGTCTCCTTTATCGAATGGGTAGCTCAATTACTGCAAGAGGGTGCAGAATCAATGGTGAGACAGATCATGGCTATCCTTATTGGGGTGTGGCAGAACAGGAACCAACAAGTGCATCGTGCGAAAGCCAAGCCCGCATACCTGATTGTGAGCGAAGTCTTCGAGAGACCTTCAACCGACCTCATTGGTGAGCTCTGAGGCGTCCTCAGCCATATCGCCGATGCCCAGATGGAGAAGGGCTGGCTGCGAGGGGAGGAATCGAACTAGCAAGATTAATCCAAGCGGAGAAGGTAATATTGGAGAGTGATTTGTAGTGTTGTGGTGGATATGTTGAAAAAGATGAAGCCAGATCTGTCAGCAGTAGGAGGTGTGCTCGAAGACTGTTTAGTGCTCGCAAATGTGATCGGAGAATTTTGTTGCCGGTGGATTTTATTACGTGATATGTTTTTAAGTGTCACCATCATAATGTGTAGAACTTAAATTTATCAAAATCGATCCTATTTAACATATTTAATGATTTGAGCAATACCGCATAAAGCCCTATTGATTGGACCGTTAAAAAAAATTGAGGAAAAAAAAAATCGTGCCTCGCACATCATCTCGGACGGTGTCAACAACTCCCCTTCCTCGACAAGCTTTTCTTTTTTTTTCTCTTCCAATCTTTTTTACTTTTCAAAATTGCAAAACTGGACGTCTCCCTCTTCAATTTCTCCCCAGCAAAGAGTCAAAAGATCGAACAAACATTGTCTTGTGTCTTTCGGCCTCTTCAATCTCACTCTCTATTCTAGTCTTTGATCATGGCCAGTAAGATGAAGGTCGACGAGCTTCGAACTGAGCTTTCGAAGCGCAATCTCAGCACCGCTGGCACCAAACCCTCACTGGTTCGTATTTCTTCGGTTCCATATAAATTACTATGGTCAGCACTTAACATTTGTCGAGACAAAATTTGGCCCTTATCGTGAGAGATGATTATACTGTGTTTGAATATCACGTGATTGAATTGCACTGATGCTTTGTTGTTGATTAATATAATAGGGAAAGCATAACTCCTCAAATACGCATTGAATAATGATGAATAATGCAAGTGTCTGTAATTTATTTGGGACGGGAGTATATCTGCTCATTAATCGAAATATCATTACTATAAATGCCTTCTGGATGATGGAATTCAGGTGAGGAGACTAGAGGCGGCACTCCGAAAGGAGAGCAAGGAGGAGACGGGAAAGAGCGTTGTTGATGATGGTACAGGTAGTGATAGTGTTGCTGGTCAGAAGAGAATGAGGGATGAAGAGGAATGTCATGATGATGATGATGATGCAAAAGCTGATGTGCCTGAGAAGATGAGTGAGGTCAAGAAGTTTCGAGCAATGGGAGTGAAGAAATTGCGTGATGAAGCTGCGCTGAGAGGAGTTCCGACTGGAGGGACTAAGAAGGAACTCATTGAAAGGCTTTGTGTGGGTACCAAGGACGGTGGTGGGTCAGCTGCTGGTGCTGCTGGTGCTGCTGATGCTGATGGGCAAGGTGAACATATGGTTCCTTGAGCTTGTTTGAGCTATATTGTATTAGGTGTGATCATGGATGAAGTGAATTAATATATTACTTGTGGTTGTTGTTTTGTGGGTCATGTTTGGTGGAATTTCTTTTGGTTCATTTTTATGGTTGTTAGTTAAAGATGAAGGAGTAGAAGAAGAAGAAGAAATGGTTGAGGAAAATGAGAAGGAGAAGCTGGTGACAATGACCAAGAAAGGCGCGGCCGTGTTGGACCAATGGATTCCTGATCATATAAAGAATCAGTACCATGTTTTGCAGCTGGTATGTTGTGGAGCTCTAGACACTGATGTATTCAGAACTTGTGATGGCTTGGATAATGTGAACTACTAGCTTTGCTTAATTCTGTGCTGGTTTGTGTTGATGTAGGGAGATGAAATTTATGATGCAATGCTGAACCAAACAAATGTTGGGGATAACAATAACAAGTTCTATGTGATTCAAGCCCTTGGTAACTATTTTCGTTTCCAGATGGAATTTGTGTTGGCTATCTCTTTGCAAAATTGCATCAACCTCTCTTCAAAAAGGGGGTAAAAAAAATTTGCATTAACCTGATAGGTTTAAACGTTTAACTCATGAAAAATCATACAGGTTAATCTTTTTTGGTTTATTGCCATTTTCATTCAGAGTCTTTGACTTGACTTGACTCAGTTGCTACAAATTGCTGGAAATAGAGAAATCAGGAAATGGCATGCTACTTTTTTTTTTTTTTTCATGGAAATTGTTTCAGCCAAGGATCTTATGTCCAAATTGTTACAGTAAGATTGCTTGGTAGACGCTAGTTGGAATTCAGATTCTTATTGGAGATCGAGAGCCATTTTAATAGGGATGGGCACAGAGCGGATTCGGAGCGCATAGAGGGAAATCCGTTCTTACTCCGTTAATTCTATCCCGTCCCAAGTCTACGCTCCGTGGGCGTGGGAGAACGAATCAAAATTCCCCCGTACTGTTTTACTTCGTTGTATTTTTACTCTGATCTGCTTCCGTCAATTACGTGGTCAATCCGTTCCATTAAGTTAAAATCCGCTCGGTCACTCCGTTGTTTTGTCAATTCATAGATTGTTTTCATTGTTTTAAAATTTTTCCTAAAAAAAGCCAAAATCGATTAGCTGATTATGGTGTTGGTTATGGAAATATAACATACTCATTTTGTTCCAAAAGAATTATAACATTTACTAAATTGGGATATCTCAACTAAATTGCAACATTAACTTTTTGCCTATAAAAACACCAAAAATCCCATACTATTTATTTTATATTACATCATCTCATCCCATTTCTTTTTCTCATTTCTCCCACTCACACAAATCAAAAGGCAAATTAGTCTTTACAACAAAAAAAGCATACGCATAAATTATCGTATCAGGTCAATCGGTTGTAATTCTTTTGGGACGGAGGGAGTATCACTTAAATGGATCAAACAATTTTAATCGATTAATTGTCGTTTAAACATATTGATAACTGGTTAATCGAAAAAATTAACATGGATGCTGTTTAATCAAAATAATAAGTTTGTATGACTTACTTCGTATAATCGATTAAAAACTAACCACATATATAATCAATTACTGACCGACTACCAATCACTTATAAGTTATAAATAGTTGGTTACATATAACCACATAAAAAACTGAAATTAATCGGTTAACCAAGGACTCTCTTTATGTCTAACTTATCTCTGATCAGGTGGCACAACTTTATTTTGGTATAACCAAGTGCTACTCAAGTTACTGTACATTTTACAAACTTATATCATTTCTAAAGCCAAACTTAGCTTAGATCGAGCTAAAAATCATGCTACTCGACACTTACAGTCTCATTATTACCATCAAATTCACAGGTTTAATGAGCATTCAAGTTTTGGTTATTACATAAACTTAACTTCTTTAAATGAGCTTAAACTCAACTTGCTAACATTGCCGGATTGAGTACAACGAGAAAACCAAGTTACTCAACCTCAGGACACCAGCTAGAATTTGCATGGCTGCTTGTTCCCTAATTGTATATACGGAATTTTTCATTCTAAGATATAGGCAGTGCATTATTCGAGGTAATATTAATTATTCATAATAGTTTAAGGTCTTGAGAGTTTTTTTTTACCATTGAAAATAATAAGTTTATTTACAAAACTATGGAGAGGATGAGTCAACATAATCCATACTCCTGAGCTCCTTGCCTAACCATTAGAAACCTATATTTCTATGCAAAGTTACATACACACATTCTACAAATGTTATAATAGTTTCTCCCAGAATAGATAAACCATTACATACATAAATGGTTACATGACTCAAGAAGCATGAACATATCTTGAGAGTTGAGTTTCATTTTTAACAATTAAAATGTTATAAGTGAAAAAAATTGGTTGTACATAGGTTTTTCATCCGTTGTTTTCACAGAGTGAAGTGATCCGTGCTCTGCCTCTGTTCAAGATGGAAAAAGCCCACTCCATATGTGACGGAGCGGTGCAGATCCCATCGGATACTATCAAAATGCCCATCCGTATATGATGCCTAAGTTCTGGCTGAACTATACCAATAAACTAATCCTTGAATGTCTAGAATGCTAGAGAACACTTTGGTCCATCGGCATGTGATAATTTTAGGACATAAAATTTTAGGATCTTAGTGAATGTTTTTGATCCATATCATTGTATCGGATAGAATCAGTCATAATTTTATTCCTTGATAAGTTAAACCTGCAAAGTTCATAGTTCTTCTGTGGATTGGAAGAAAAGTGCAGTTTGTGCAGTTTTAGCTGTTTGATGCATTGAGCATCTATTATGTTTATGACTCATGAAATCTGCATTAATCTAAGTGGCATTTCCGCTGTAATTGCTAAATTACTGCAGAATTGGATGGTGGTGGTACATTCATGGTGTATAACAGATGGGGCCGAGTTGGTGTAAGGGGTCAAGATAAGCTGTTCGGACCCTTCACAACACGGGATAGTGCAGTCCAAGAATTTGAGCAGAAGTTCTTTGCCAAAACAAAGAACCATTGGTCCAACCGAAAAGATTTTGTTTCTCATGCCAAATATTACACATGGCTGGAAATGGATTATAGCAAAAGCGAGAAGGATACAGTTGAGTTTCTAAATCTAAGTTTCCGCTGTTTAGCAGTCTGGTGTTGCATTTGTAATGCCAGATGCTATTCATTTCCATATAGGGGATGCATTGCTAGGTTATATTTTCATGATGGATTTATTGAACCGTATTATACAATTTCTTTCTAATAAGGTCCTTCTGATTACCTTTTAGAATGAAGAAAAGGCTAGCCGCAATGCTGATATTCAACTTCGAGAAACCAAACTTGATCCTCGGGTGGCAAATTTTATCTCTTTGGTGTGTAATATTAGCATGATGAAGCAGCAAATGATGGAAATAGGTCAGTTGCCTGATAGTCTTTTCTTTAGTTATTAGGAAAGCTCTTTAGAAGTTAATAAATGTTTGTATACGGAATACTTGTATAGTTTTGGACTACACTTAGCTGACTTCATGTTTTGACATTGGGAGTTCTTTTGTCTACCAACTTTCATGATGTTGAAATTAAAAAAAAAAAAAGAAAAAAAAGAAAGAAAAAAAAGGGGGCAATAGTTGAATGAGTTATGCCTCAACCAACTGATATAAACCAATCAACCGAAGTTCAAGATTGCCTAATTCTAACGTAAACCAAGAAATTCCCTAGACCTAGGATTCTTTAGGATTGAAGAGCTATATCCTTTCTAGAGGTTTGTGATACAACCCTCATCATATAACAATGAAGGTGGCTTTCATCTTCTATGCTATGTTCTTATTCAAACCTGGAAGATATGTTCTGATAATTGAGTTTGTAGTTTAGAAGGTTATGTGAGTGGTCATAATGTTAATCTTAACAACGAAGGCTTACATGGAAGCAGTTTAGAAGGATGATTCAATCTTTTGAAGAAAGATGGTGATTCTTTCTATCATCTCTTGAAATCTCTAAAAAAATGTGTGAAGGTCTCATCCTTTGCCTAGTTTATTTATATTTTGTAGCGATATCTGATGTCTATGCTCCTTTCAGGATACAATGCTGAAAAGTTACCCCTTGGGAAACTTAGTAAATCAACAATTATGAAGGTATCCTTGTGAGTTATAGGAACAGTATGTGTGCACTTATCTGATATAAAATGCTTTTTAAAACAATGCCGATTGTCTATACAGCTATGCTTTTTTTTAATCCTTTTTTCTGGACACGGTAGATTGTATTACATATTTTTAGCAGTGAAGATGTTTGGCATGATTCTTCATTCTGAAATAGGAACCAGCCTCAATTTTCCCTTTTCTGCTCACTGATGTGAAACAATAATCAATTTGTAATTGTGGTGATCTAGTTTCCTCGCAACTTAACTAGCGCGTTTGTTTATCATGGTTTTTTTTTTCGTATCATTGGATTTATCCTCGCCAAGGTCTCCTTATTAGGACATCTCATTTTTCATTGGATGGGCTTGATTATTCTAGAGTTTCAATGTCAACCAAATGAGAAGAAGATGCTGAAAATCATCATGGAAGTTGGATTTCATTTTCTCATGAACTGTCTTCGAATAATATCATTGAGATAATATGCCACGTCTTTGCTATGCTTCGTGAAAATCCTTTTTCTCGTATTCCAATTTACATTTTACTATATGTGGATGTCCTTGGTACAAACTCTTTGATGAGAACAAGTCCTTTTTTATTTTGCATCTGCTCCACTGTAGGGTTATGAGGTCTTGAAGAGGATTGCTGATGTGATAGGCCAGCCAAACGGAAACTTGCTCGAGCAATTAAGCGGGTTGGTAACTTGGTACCCATGGCAATATAGCATAATTAGTTTAACTTTGTAGCTTCCCTGGTTCACACAACACATGTCATATCCTCGTTTTAAAGGATTTTTCGTAAACTTCATTACATACTAAGATTTTTACACCATTTGTTATTTTTCTATGGCAGAGAATTCTACACTGCCATTCCCCATGACTTTGGTTTCCGTAAGATGCGTAAGTCCCCCACTAGTGTCATTCTCTTTTGATTGATTATCATGCGGCTGCTGTGTCTTATTCACGTCTATGTATTCTTGCAGGTGAATTTGTCATTGACACTCCACAAAAGCTGAAGAGCAAGTTGGAAATGGTACTGTTTCTGTCTTCTTTAGTTACTGTCCTGTCCCATGCACTTTTCAGCATGTCGCTTATAGTTTCATTATTTTGCTTGTGTATTTATAATGATTCTTCAGTTAACTAGCATTTGTTTAGTGGCTGAAGGGTATATTTGTTTGTTGAGTGTGGTGCATCGTTATTTGACTTTAAAATGTGCCTCCATAAATGAAGGTTGAAGCATTAGGTGAGATCGAGCTTGCAACAAAATTGCTGAAAGAAGATATTGAAATGCAGGTAATTAGTTGCAACATTTTCTTCTTCTCTATTTAATCTATTGTGGCAATTTCCAGCTCTTACCAACTCTATCTAAGGCTCAGTTTAAAATAGAAGAGTCAACGCCCATAATAATATTTTCTATCTTTTAACCCTTTAATGGAAGTAGAACCAAAAGGGAAAGTTAGATGCATTATTCATTGGTCCAAGTGTTTAGCTATGTGTATTCGTAGTCGAAATTATAGAAAGTGCATATACAGGAATGATATTCTAGGACTGTTGTCGTCATGGTAATCCCAAATTGTTTTTGGAGATCTTAACAATATTAGAACACGTTATCTCGGAGTTGAAACTCAGTTTGCAATTAAAACCATCTTTAAAAGTTTGTTCCATCGAAAGTAAGATGATTGGTAGAAACAACATTGTTATCGCGAGGAGATAGACAGAAAGTGATAGTGAATAGTCAGTAAGTGAGTCAGGAAGACATGCAAATTGCGATAGACAAATCAGGAAAACAATGGAAGAACAATGAACATTGGAACTGGTTCAGAAGATAGTGCAGTCTTACATCAAGTCGTGTGGAGGTTGAAATAAAGAAATATGGAAATAATTTGCTTTATCTATTCAATGGCCTAACTCCATATGAACAGTACACAAAATGGGAGTAATACTGATGGCAGTACACTGAAAATTGAAATCCATACATGACTAACAAAATTCTCATATGTACTTAATTTAGGTTATAACATGTTCCTAGCATTATGATGGAAGAACGGTTGTATGACTTCTTTTATGGATTTGAACTCTAAAAATATTTGGGTTGAATATTAAATTTGTTGTCTCCTTAGGCTGATACTTGGGCTTTTAAGTTCTTATACTTTATACTTCTCTTACTGTTACAGGAAGATCCTCTATACTCACAATATCAACGTCTTCGTTGTGAGCTCAGCCCAGTTCAAAATAGTTCTGACGAGTTTTTAATGGTATGAAATCTTGTTTGTATTATTCATTGACCTTTTATAAGATTCAGCCAAGGGCAGCTTCATGCTGCACCAAATCAAATACCAAATATATCTGAGTTGGCCAAGAGTATTGCTTTTCCAACTCATAGCTTGGAAATTTTGTTATGAATTGCCATTTTGGCCATTGTTATTGAACTGTTAATTGTCAACACAAATTGTGTCCCACACTGTTTTTAGCATGCATAAATATTGTCTATCGCATTTAAGTATAAACAGGGATGGAGTCATTCTTCGAGTATACGGGGTCCTGACTAATATAAAATAATTAATCATTTGTTTAGGTTTATATAATATTTGCAAAAATTAGAATATTAATACATTTAAAAAGTATATAAAAGAACCCCTATTATTCCTTACCATGAAAATATAAGAACATATCGTAAAATATTGTATATTATCTTGATAATTAAATTTAAACTTCTTTTTTTTTTAGATGCGACCGTATATGAGCAATGCATAGCTTAAGATTGAAATTCTGAAGGCATAATGATTATTTTAACATGTACAACAAATAAATAGTATAAGTAATACTCAAAAAACAAAAAAAGCTACAAAATGAAAAAGAAATAAGGGATTGAACCCGGAAGAGGGAAAATGGAATTAAAAAAAAGAGAAAATAGGAACAAAACGTAGAAAAAATGATGCCAAAAAGAGGAATTGAACTCAAGACACACACAAAGCAAGTTAGGGGACTAACCAACTAGGCTAGAAATACCTTTTGACTTCAGGTATATATAAATATATATAGGAATCAATCACCATAGGGGACCCTGGCCCTGAGAGAATTGACAATAAATGACACACGAATTAACATGGGATACCGAAGTATCGGGAGAAAAATCCACAACACATCACCACAAACCATGGTAACAAAATACTATATGAGGAGAGGATTACAGATTGTATTAGATCAATGTTAACACCTTAGATCAACTAGATAAATAGATTGTATTTATAAACTCATAAAAAGAGATTTAATAAATCTAATTGTACAGACGAGGCCGGAAGCACGGCCTGCACGGGACGTGTCCAGCGACTTCAGTCAGGCAATCCGCCAGTGCTCACCATAAAGACATAAATCATCAGGCATGGTCGTGCATCCTGCCGCACGGTCTGTGATTAATGTCACTTCGTCTTTCTTTGCACGATAATAAAACCATGGGTTTATATTATATTAGATATCTCATTTTGGCCATGAGGGTATTGCTCTCAAGAACCTCGGTATTGAGTTAGCGTATGGCACATCAGTCGAGGGCGTGAAGTAGTTGATAACATCAACAATCTCCCACTTGTCGAATACTTCACTCTAATGGACATCTTCTCAGCAGTTAAACGCTTAAATCCAACCATAGTCCCGCGTCAATTGAACTTTGAATGACCAACTGACTTAGTCAAGAGCTCCGCATTGTTTAAGAATGTGTCAACCTTTTCCAACAGTATCACCTTCTTCTCAACCTTCTCACGAATGAAATTATATTGAATGCCGATATGTTTAGTACGGGTATAAAATGCCAAATTTCTAGCCAATTAAAGATCTCCTTGATTGTCACACTTAAGTTTCACCAGTTCTACCTGAAAAACTCACTATTCAGCCTTCGTAACCACACAGCTTCTTTACTGGCATGAGTCAAAGCCATATACTCAACTCTTATTGACGATAGTGCTACCACACTTTGTCTTCTACTCATCCAATTCATAATTGTACCAAACAAGCTGAAACATGGCCACAGGTAGACCTTCTGCTATCCATGTCATCTTCCCAATCAGCATTAGCATGGCCTTCCCAATCCACATGTAGATCATTCTCACTACATATACCTTAAAAACACAACATATAATCTGAAGTACCTTGAAGATATCTGAGAACTCTCTTCACGGTTGACCAATGCTCCTTACCAGGATTTGGCATATATCTACTCAATACTCCCACTACATGGGCAATATCGGATAGTGTACTCACTATAGGCATACATAAAATTATCAATCTCACTTGCATATGGAATATGTGGCATCTCCTCAATCTCATCAAGTATCTTTGGGCACTGCTCCGTAGACAACTTAGTTCCTAGAGCCATGGGAGAACTCTATGGTTTATAGTCCAACATGTTAAATTTCTTCAACATATCTTCAACTTTTTTCTTTTGGCCCAGTCACAACTTCTTGTTGGCACGATCACGAGTAATTTGCAAACCCAAGATGAAGTTCGTGGGGCGAAGATCCTTCATCTCAAAATTTTGTGTTAGCATACTTTTCATAGACTTAATCACTTTTATATAATTTCCTATTAGTAGCATTTCATCTACATATATGATATAACAACAAATAAAGTCTTTATTGACCTTCTTCATGTAGACACAATGATCGGACTCACTGTGGATGAAATCAAGGTGTGGAACACACGTATCAAACTTCTGGTATCAACACCTACGGGCCTGCTTAAGTCCATACTCCATATAAGGACTTGTTCAATTTACACACCAGATTTTCTTTACCTTTAACCACGAAACCTGGTTGTTTCATGTATATTTTCTCCTACAAATCACCATGAAGGAATGCCGTTTTGACATCTTGTTGCTCAATCTCCAAATCATAGGCAGCAGCTACAGCGAGCATAAATCTAATAGATGTCAACTTTGCTACAGGTGAGAAAATCTGATCAAGATCGAGTCCCGCGATCTGTGAGTAGCCCTAGGCTACCGGCCTCATCTTGTATCTCCCCAAAGAACCAACCGCCTTCAATTTTCGCTTAAAGATCCACTTGCAACCAACCGCCTTCCTATCAGTAGGCAGCTCACATAAGCTTCATGTTTTGTTCTTCTCCAAAGGTTGCATTTCTTCATTGGTGACAAACTCCCACTAATCTGCATTATCCATGGACCTTGTCTCCTTTATGCTACGTGGTTCACCACCAGTAACACTCAAAGCATGAAATGCACTATAAGCACTAGGAGAATACCGAACAACAGGTTTCTTCGATCACACACACTCTATGACTGGTGTTTTCTCCGCAACAGCTATAGGATCCGATACATGGACAACCTCCATCTCCTCATTAGAATATTCAGCTTGATCTTCTGCTTGATCATCATCTGCACCATCTACATGATCATTTACCTGGTTACTAGTTGACTATGAAACTATATCTGTAATCTGAACACCTTGACTATCTACAAGCTGCACTTTCTCTGTAGATTTGGACGACTCAGTTTGTGGTATTGTCTCCTTGTCTCGTGCTTCAATGAACACAACATCCCTACTGTAGATAATGGATTTGCTAACCGAGTTTTATAACTTGCAACCCTTGACACCATCTTTGTAACCGAGGAACTTGCATTTCTTTGATTTGCTATAAAGCTTGGTTTTTTCTCACTTGGTACTCATCACAACCAAACACGGAAACATATGATAGATTCGACTTCTTCTTGAACAAGGCTTCATATGGAGTCATACCTTTCAATGTAGATGTAGGTGACCTGTTCTTGAGATAGCAAGCTGTAGCCATAGCTTCAACCCAAAATCCATGACCCAAACTCACCTAACTCAACATGCATCTTGCATTTTTCATGAGCGTACGATTCATTCTGATGTGATGTGGTGTATACGGATTAGTCTTTTGCCTTAAGATATCATTATCCACACAGAACTACTCAAACTTCTCATAGCAAAATTCTCCACCATTATCCGTTCGCAACGTCTTGATTTTTCCGTCCAGCTGATTTTAAACCATTGCTTTGAATTCTCGAAACTTATCGAATACCTCAGAGTTATTATGCATGAAATAAATCCAACAATAACAAGAATAATCATCTACGAACGATACATAACGGAACCCCTATACTAAGTCAGCGTACTGCATATCAGTCGAGGACATGAAGTAGTTGACAACCTCAACAACTGGTACCTACACACAGGTGTACAATGAAGCCTCCTGGTGACCTTTTCGAACGGGATTTGTGCTACTTAATTGTCCCCATCAGTGGCTTTAAATCTAATGTTGGAGCCTTAGACTGACCCCTTTCTCTGGCATATAGGTGGAAAAGTATTTGAAGAATACACATGCAAGAACACACTCTAATTATACAGTGGAAATCGTTCAAATATTTAGAGTGTCAAGGGAGGATGAAGCTGAGAGATTCAGACAGGTAAACTTCGAAAGGCTTGAAATTTGAGTTATTTCCCCTTTCTCTTTGGGCTCATGATTGTCATTACATAAATTGGTGGCAAGTTCTCTCAGGCAGTTAGCAGGCATGATTCCGGAAGTTTGCCGCAGTTAGTATGACTATTTTATCAATGAAACAGTCTTGCTGTATGTAGGAGCCCCTTTGAGTTAAGAGTATCTTTTCACTTGCTCCTGCCTATTATAATTGCTCTGATTGGTCTTCGCAGTTTTCTAATGCCAAAAATAGAATGTTGCTGTGGCATGGCTCAAGGCTTACAAATTGGACAGGGATCTTGTCTCAAGGTTTTTCTTTGATAAAAAGTTGTTTTTTTAAAATCTCTTCTTTTCCTCTTGGCTTAATGGTATTCACAGTTTTTTTCTTATGCAATGTATCTAGGGTTGCGCATAGCTCCTCCAGAAGCGCCTGTGACGGGGTATATGTTTGGGAAAGGAGTTTATTTTGCCGACATGTTCTCCAAAAGTGCAAATTACTGCTATGCAAATAATTCTGCTAGGACCGGTGTGCTACTTCTGTGTGAGGTTATCTTTGCTCAACTTTTCTACTCATGATGCTTTTTCTTTGAGCACTAAACTCTCTTAAATTAAATCAATCTTTTGCTTACGTGTAAGGGAGCACAGGTAATATCCCTGAATCGGTGACAGATGTCTTATTTTAGTAGTTTGGCTAGCCAAATTACTTCTATAATCGCCACTCCTATTTATATATTGGGGTCTGTTCATATTGTAAGCATCGTATTGGTTGCGTAGTTACCTGATATGTATCAAAATAGCAGCCCATTTTGCATATATTTTCTGATGAAGACGAGAAAGTTACATGATTTTCTCTCACCTTAGATTATGCTTTCAGTTCATTTGTATTGTTAGCTTCCTCATCAGTACATTGGCTATTTATCCAGGTGGCATTGGGGGAAATGGAGGAGCTCCTGTGTGCGAAGTATGATGCTGATAAGCTGCCACAGGGGAAGCTAAGGTCCTCAACTTTATTTATATTAACTAACTATGCATTTGATGTTTGGTTATTTGATTGCCGTCATGATGACTTTTTCAAACTTGGGAGGAATCATACAAGATGTGATTGTCTAGACAAAGCTCTCTTTTATATGAAGTTTTCTGAAAACAATATTTGAATTTATTCTTGATGTTGTTCATATTAGCTTATGCATTTCTGTTTTATTATTCCATTATGGATATTAATCTCTTTACATAGAGCTGTATGACATGAGAATATCAATGGTTTTTACTTTTTTCTTCCTCGTCATTTTGAAAACTAAGTATATTTATGCCTTGGGCCTCATACATAGAAAGATACCAATGGTTTTCTTCATCCTCTACTCTGAAATTTCAACTCCCATACAGCACAAAAGGTGTTGGCACAACAGCGCCGGATTTGTCTGAAGCTCGAGTGCTGGAAGATGGTGTCATCGTTCCTTCAGGAAAACCTGTGCAGAAGTCAGATTCTAAGGTTTTTGCTTCTCTGCTTTTGTTGTTCAGTGTCTTTCCCTTGGATTTCACTCTCCTGCTCTTCTATCTCCCTCCTTCCTGAATTTTGTTGCAGAAACAGCTTCCTTTTTTGTAAATAACAGGAAATGGTTGTTGTCTGGCGACCTGCCGGGCTCATTGAGTTGTCTGAGGTGTTTGGAACTTCGGTGTAGTCTCAAGTGATTGGAGTTTGGAGTTTCACTTCAAATCCTTGTTTTGTTGGTTCTTTCTTTTTTGTGTCTGCTTATGTAGCTGCTGCTGCTGTTCAGCTTCTTCTCTTGTGTTTTGCTGTCGTCTATCGCCATCTGTTTTCTACTCAGATTTCTCAGCCCAATGCTAATAATGTGCTGCCTTTCTTACCAGGGTAGCTTATTGTACAATGAATATATTGTGTACAATGTGGACCAAATCAGAATGCGTTATGTCATCCAGGTCAGTTTTAATTTCAAGAGGTGATCAGATTTGCAGGGACAATGATCAGTATATGCCATCCTGAGCTCTTGTGACTCATTAGCATATTTTTTGTATGGTGAAGTGATGTAGAAACAAAATTATGTATGCACCATGTCATCTATGTAAATGGCAATGGACAGTATTGACTGAGATGGAAAATGCTGTTGCTTGAAATTGTGAGCAATAATTATGAGAAAGTTTTGCTTCATTTCATTCTACAATACTGCCAATACATTGTCATTTCACAAATACTAGAGCAAACGAAAAATGAATCAGACAGTGAGTACGGGCTATTCTTTGCTCATTCGGAAGTTTGCCGAACAGATGTGCCCTTAAATCAGCACTTTTCAGTGGTTAATGACCTAGTTCTTCATCACAGGTTAAATTTTTGTGCTCTGAGAGATTCAAGACCTGACTTGACCATCGAGGCGATGGGAATATATTATATAGGTTTTCACTCCACGTTTTTTATTTCGATTTCGTAATTTTTTGGGATTCCCCCTCAAGTTAGCCCGCCTTACTCCATTGCATGGTGGTCGGGTTCAGCTGCAGTTCTGGACATGAAAGGCCAAAGTTCCTAAAAGAAGAAAAACGAAATGCCAAAATCACAATCAGAAAACAACTAAATTGGCACCTACCCCACTTCAAAATGGAGAAAATGCCAAATTTGCCCGTGGGGTGATGCACGATAAGCTAACACATGGCAAAGAACCTCAGCATTAGTCACATTGGTCAGAGTAACTGAGTTCCCTCGTGGAGAAAAAATGAATACCTGGAGAAAGAACTGTGTTGAAATGAGGAGAAAATAATGTGACAAAGAACCTTGGGGTGATGCACGATAAGCTTGTGTCAATGGATATTGCAAAAATAATGTGATTAACAATAGGCTGTACAGTTAGTCATGGCAGAACCGTGTCATCACCTACCCACATGTATACAGGAGTCCCTTTCAACAATAAGGTTGAAAGTAAATGTTCCTTCTAAGATACTTTGAGATACTAAATATATTCAAGAAGAAAAAACCGGCCTTCACAATACTCTCCCATCCATGCCATCCAGAAGACCTGACCAAATACCTTTCACTGGTGGTAGCTGTGCAACAAAAGCATTCCAGGGTGGATAACCTATCCCACTCCCTCGGACACGGCCGTCCATGCGAAGTGACATGTATCTGCAATAATGGGAAGAAGCTGTTTCAGTCGCTAATCCATTTCTTTTCCTTGTTTTCAGGGTTATGCAATGTTCTTTTCAATAACTGATTACTAATGTACTGTAGTTCTTATGATCTTGATTATTCATTTCTCACAAATAAGATAATAATTAAAAAAAACAAGAGGCGCTGCTTTTCACAATACAAGAAAGCACCATTAAGGCGCACAACCCATGCATGAAGTTAGAGGATAGTTGGACAATGGTTTCTACAATTGTCGGATCTTGGCCTAGTCAGCTTGTACGTACATCTATTAAGTTTCTTATCCTGGTCAGGACGCCAGAGAACCAGCTCATGAACATGATTTCGCAAAAGCGTCGAGTAAGAGGAAACAACAAAGTACAGCAAGTGCTTTAAGAATGTAACTGACGAAGGCAGTAGCAATTCTTACACTGGAGAGTCGGAGGATACATTTGCCAGTTTCTTCTGTTCATCCAACCACCTGTTTGCAAGGGAACATCATTTTCGGGGAATATAAGGAGATCTTCAGGAAGCAGGATCCCAAAAACAGAAATGGAACTTTGGCATGATTCTTACTTTGACCACTCAGACGCATACACAGGAAGCAGCTGCCACAGTCGGCTCTTTTTAGTAGATAATTCATCAAAATCTTCATTTTGTTGAGCTTGAAAACTGGGCAATTTTCCATCAGTTGCAAAAGGAATTACAAGCACCCCTCTATCACGTAGACCGTCTGCAAAGGGTCCACTGCGCTCATATGACTCTTGGATGAAGGAGCCGGGACCAGCTAAAATGACAAGACGGGCAACCCCCCGCAGTGAACTGACTGGAACAATCTTATTTTCATTGATCCTGACCTTTAATCTGGAAAGTGTTTCTTCTCTTACAAGTCTAGCAACTTGAGCATCTTCAGTTTTTTTGTCTCGGAAATAGAGGAAGGCAAATAGAGAAACCGCACCCATGTCTATGGCAAGACTGTTTAGACTATCAGAGACTTCTGCAGCTCTTGATGGATTAGCCAAAGCACCAATCAATTGTGTCCCGGCAATAAAACCACCTAATGAGCCACTTGCAACGAAAGCAAGATAGAAGAACATTCTCAACGATCGGAAAGGGGAAAGAACTTCACTCCTTATCCTGGCTGCAGAGCTAAAATAAGATGCATTCATGAATAGTTGAATACAATATATAAGAAAGCATGATGGCTATATATGACCTAAAAAAGGGAAAGAAAATAGTTGAGCTTGGGTGGTGGCAGAAAGAACAAATCAATTTATTGGCCAATAAAATAAGATGCGTTCATCAATACATTATACAAGAAAGCTAGTATTTAGTATTGCTACTCAAAACTATGAAAACCAAACCCAATAACAGAAAGTTAGTATTTAGTATTGCTACTCAGAAACAGAAAACCAATAACGAAAACCGAAATCACTCTAAAAAATTAAAACGATTTCTTATAAAAAGGATCTTGACTACTGTAGTCACATGAAACAAGAAACAAAAACTGAAAACTATTTTTCCTGATTTTTCGTTTCTATTTCATCCTTTTTAGAAACAGGAATAAAAAAACATACATTTCTGTTTCATCAGTCAATAAAACGAAAATAAAAAATCAGAAACAAAAGTGACATCAAACAAGTCCTTATTTGTTTGGTATTGGTGTAAAAATATTAACAAAGAAAATGCCGGGGTCCTTCATAGCGTTATGTGGCCAACAGTGTTTCAAATCATAGGAAAACCTAAAACAGGAAATTGGTTCGGGTACATACAACATAAACCTAAACATAAGCCTCAATAACTACGACAATCTTCATCTGAAGAAGCCACTGACAGAAAAGCTTAAATTGTTCAGTGAGCGTCTTGCTTTCACCCATCATGAAAACCAAATACTCCTTCTCCCCACAAAACATGCAACATTATTTAAAAAAAAAAAAAATCATCATTCAACACGCATTTTGATGAGTTTCGTTTTTAGAATTACTAATGTTTTGATTGTACCACAACCACTGTATGAAAATATATAGTTTATAATACACCTGATGTTTCATGGCATATTAACACAAAATAGTATTTGATCGTCTCGTAATATCGATCAAAAAAATCCATTAAAATAAAGTGTTATAAACTTTGTGAGACGAATGGAATATTTGTTGGTTAATATTTAAATTCCTCTCAGAAGTCTTCAATGGTTATGATTTAAAATAAAATTTACAAATCGATGTGGAAGATTGAAATCTTATTCGTTGGTGGTTATTAATAGAAAATATCTATTCAGATTTTGTAACTGATTGATATAATTATTTGATTTATTTATTTTCTATTATCAACGAATGTGTCTATTAGAGACACTTTTTGAGATTTATAAATATTTTTCATATTTCTATTTTATTGGATATCGATGGTTTCAATCTTTCTCTAAAAAAAAAACAACGAGAGTATTGGTTTAAATCCATCTGCAAAAAGATTTAAATGTTCTCCACCTGTCTCATCTAGATTTGCTACAACCCTATTTGTAGTATAAGGGGGCAAATACTGTTAAAAGAAAAGAGCAAATCTTGCTCGACTCAGCCAATTTCCAGTTCTATCAAACCCAATTTCTTACAATCTTAAATCAGTATTTCTACCATGGAGGAAATTGGTTCTACTTCTGCAACGAAAGTTCAAAGCATTGACGAGATCATTAAACTTGATAAGTTTGATGGCTCTTTTTTCAAGCGTTGGAAGGTGAAGATGTTTTTCTTCTTGGCTGCGATTAAAGTTTCTCATGTGTTGAACGAAGAGAAAATTGAAGAAAAGGAAGATGATACTCCCGCACAAATGAAGGCAAGAATGAAATGGGAGCAAGATGATTTCATGTGCAAGGGCTGCATACTTAATGGCCTTTCCAATTCCCTTTATGATGTGTACGAGCCTACATCAACTATTGCAAAGAAATTATGGAAAGATTTGACGGGAAAATATCAGAGGATGTGGGTAACAAAATATTTCTGGTAAATAAACTGTTTGATTTCGAAATGAAAAGATAGTGTTTTTGTCTTGACTCAAGTTCATGAATTACAACTTCAGATGCATCAAATTATTTCCGAAGGTCATGTTCCTGAAGACACTTTCCTTTTTGATGCGCGGGGGGTTCATGTCCAGGATGGCTTGAACCTTTGATGAATTGGCTTCGATGCCTCTGCTTGTGATCATATATCCAAGCAACTTTTCGGACTTCACACCAAAGATGCACTTTGCTCGGTTGAGTCGCATGATATAGTTCTTGAGGATCTTGAACGTCTTTTCAAGTCGGTAGTATGGGTTGCTGACTTCAAGGACTTGGTGAGCATACGTCCACATACGCCTCCATGGTTTCCTCCAATAATGGCTTGAAAGCTTCATTCATCAACCTCTGGTACATGGCCCCAGCATTCTTGAGTCGAACGGCATAACCCTGTAGCAGTACGTCCCTCCTTCAGTGATGAAGGAGGTCTTAACCCTATCTTTAGGTGCCATTTGGATTTGATTCAACCCAAAAACGCATTCATGGAGGAAAAAAGTTCGTATCCATAGATGGCATTGACTAGTTGATCAATTCGGGACAAAGGGTAACAGGCCTGTGGGCAGGCCCTGTTCAGGTCGATGAAGTTAGCGTACATCCTCCACTTCCCATTTGACTTTTTCACCATGATCACGTTTAGCAACCAATAAGGGTACGAGATCTCCCTGATGAAGTCGACGCCAAGGAGTTTGCTCACCTCCTCGACAATGGCCTTATTCCTCTTGGGTTCGAGCTTTTGGGTCGATCGAGAGTTAATGTACTGACACTAGGATCGATCCCTGGCATGTCCTCGGGTCCCCATGCAAAGACATCCGAGTTGCTTCTTAGGAACCGGATCAGCTTTTCTCGGGTCGACTCCTTTAACTCAGCCCCGATGCGAACGGTTCGGTCTTGGTTCCCTTCTTCCAAGAGAATGACCTCAATTTCCTCCACTCGGTCACGAGGATCAAGGTAAATGGGGAAAGCTTCCCGTCTTGCGCCTGCCTTTTGCTTGAGTATGGCATCGTAGCAGCGTCGGGACTCTTTATGGCTTTCCTTCATGTTGTCTTCGCCGTTTGGGGTCGAGAACTTCAAGCTGAGGTAGCACAGAGCTATGGATACCCTCAGGTCTACCATAGCTGGTCTCCCTATTATCCCATTGTATGCCGAGGGGAGGTCCACCACCAAGAAGTCAGCAACTCGGGTCACTGTCCTTTAAGTGCCTTTATCCCATTCCTGACTTGCGAAGAGCATCCTTTCCCCGAGTTGAGAGTGGATGGATCCCCGATGCCCTAAGCTGGACTCTCTTTTTGTCAGGTCTATGAATCTGTGCTGGATTGCCATCTCGACCTCAACGGATACGTGTTGACTCATTTTTGCTAGTAGAGTGATATGCGTTCAAGGACGCTTCAAACTCATATCGTATGCCAAATTCCAATTCTCCATCCCCCTGACCAGAGATCGACGGATGTCGGAGTCCTTTGTCTTCTCAATATGCACGACTTCAGAGTTGAACCTTTGAACATAGCTTCTCAGAATTTCGCCCAATCTTTACTTTACCTTATAGTGGTGTTCATATGTCAGCTAGATCCTTCGGCTGTTTATGAACTTGGCGGTGAATGCCTTAACCAGGGCCTCGAATGAGCCGATAGATCCCGAGATGAGCCCATTGAACCACACCCGAGCTGGTCCCCAGAGCGAGGTCGGGAAGGCCTTGCAGATGATGTCGTTCGACACCACGCACAGGTTCATCAAGGTCCAAAAAGTCTGGATATGGTCGAAGGGATCCCTTGTTCTATCGTAAGACTTCGTCGCGGGCATTTTGAACTTTTCATGAGAGACTTTCCTGTTGATTTTTGGAGTAAAAGACGTCTCCATCCTTAACCCGATTTCACCCTTCGGATCTCGAGGAGTCTCTTTGATCATTTTGAAGAGGTTCTCGACCCTTTGCTTCAGCTCCTGGGTTGGGTTAGGAGTTGCCTCTGCCCTCTTTGGTTCGTCTCGGGGACGGTTACAGGCCGACTTCGAGTTGAGGAGACTCCTCAGGTCTTCCGCGAGAGTGATTGACTGGGAATGAGTGTGTGTAGACTCCCTCTGTCCCTCCTACGGAACCTTGTGTCGGTTCAGATGGTGTCTGAGGTCGGTCTGGTGCATCGTCCTGTGTTGGTCTCGAAGTGGTAGGATCAACTCGGGTTGAACACTAGGTCCTGTCCCGACCTGAGTTGACAGGGGCAGCCTTTGGTCCATTTAAAGTCGGAGTTGGTTGAACATCTCAATCGTCACCGCTTCTGCATTTTCTCCAGGTCCTATCATCTCATCCTCCCGACCTGCTTGAGGTACGTGGAGTCGGGACGGCCTTTGTTGGTCACTACTATGGGCTTGTTGTGCCTGATCTCGGGCACTTTGGTGACTTCTTGTCATCTCACCGGGCCCCATGGTAGACGCCAAACTGTTTATGTCGAACTTGGAAAGTCGGGCCTGAGTTTGAAAGTCGAGCCTGAGCTTCGAGGGCCCAGGCGTGGGGTTGTTGGATCAAATGATTTGGGCTCTGGTTTAGACACGGAAATCTATACGGACTAGAAACAACAAGTTCGGTTAGTCGGACCTGAGGTGAGATCCTTAGGGAACGGCTCCGATGTCTAACTCAGTCTCTATCCAGGAATGACAGAGTTGGGGTCCAAGAAATCTTCCCAAAGAGCAAATCTTGCTCGACTCAAGCAATTTTCAGTTCTATCAAACCAAATTTCTCACAGTATTTAATACATTGAGCCATGAACCACATACAGGTTTGACTCCAGGATGTTCATATCTCAAGAACATTTCGACTACAGACCCAGTACACCAAAAATTTTCATCAAATAAGTGAAGGCTTAAATTGTGCCACAGACCAAAAATATAACAAAATACATTGTGCAATTCTATAAAGGTAGTGGCATAAATCATCATCATCATTTTATAACACGCTAAAGGTTTCCTACATAATGAAAATAACTCATAAAAGAGTTTTACAATCATAGTGTACCAATATCTTCGCATCATGAAAGGATCGAATGGATTGCAAAGAGCTCAAAGAACTTTATTCCGTTGTCACTGACCCACAAATCCATTTGTGTACACCAACTTACAATATTTCTTGCGTTGACCCCTTCATAATCATAATGCTTAATTTCAGCATCTCACATTCATCCTCTTATGTTTCCACTCACTCTTTTCCTAATTAACACTCTTAATTCTCTTTGATTATCTATCCACCAATTACTCTATTCAGTCACACCAATTTGGTACCAATACAGTTCCACCAAAACCAAAATCCAAAAAAAGCATACAAAGACACACAACATTAATATGACACATAATGGACCTGATATCACCAGCAGAGGAGTCTCGATTAGCAGCAGAACACGACACCGTGGGCCGCGATGACGACCTCGAGCAGACGGCTGCTTTGTTGCTGCAGAGAAGAAACCGAGGAAGAAATCTCGGGGTCGTGGCGCGGTGTGGGCTGAGGGAAAGTGGGGCAAAGCCAAATTGGATGAGTGCTGCTGCAGCCATAAAAGCCGAGCAGAGATTGCTCGATGGAGTATTGGTGAGTGGAGAAGCTGCTACCAGATGATTTCAAGCTCAACTTGACTGAACCTCACACTGCCACATTTTTGCCTTTGGTCCATGAATTAAAGAGATACAAAAACAAGGGCTCCTCCCACCTATTTTAATTAGTCCATTGCTCATCAATTTTATAATATATATATATATTTATATTATATATTAGATTAAAATATATAAAATATATAATTATTGATATTAATGATAAATTTTAAAAAAAAAATTAATTATATGCATATTAAATTTTGTATCATCACGTGTACAAAATCAAAACGTTATAAAGTTAATGGGATAAAAGAATAATGTTCATCGTTTTATCAGTAATCAATAACCAAAAATTAATTAGATAAAAAAATAGTTTAGATAAAACAAAATTATCCATTTATCTATTCAAAATTTTAAAGATACAAATCGTCTGTCATATTGTTCATTATTTTCATTTATCCAATTAACAGTTATAATAAAACTTTACAAAAATTACGCAATCATCTTTTTGAATATATACAATTATATTTATATCTGTTAATATTTTCCTTCATGGAGTATATATTATGCTAGTATATTAAAGGAAAGGAAAAAATAAATAAGAAGAGGGAAATGGTTTGCAAGTTGCTGAATGCAATGAGTATACAACTACCATGGAAATGCAACTCAAGGACAGAGCTCTGTAATCAGCCGCAGATTCGCAGTATGGCCGAAAATAAGGATTACTTATTTTGGCATGGGGACGGTGGAAGAAAGTCTAGACGAAGCTTGTGATTTCCAATTGCACGTTCACATAGTCAGGAAAAGCCGATAAATAAGCAATACAAGGGCAGAGCAAAGCAGCACACAAATCCACAGCAAACCATCAGAAGCGAGAAAATACTCAATTTTGAGTATTGAGTGTTATTCATAACAAAGCTTGTGTTTTCATCTTTTATCTTTGACAATGTGATAATTTAGTTTTATATAAATTATAGAAAATTCCTTAAGATATAACTTTTTCAAAAATATTAAAAAAAAAAAAAAAAACCCGGATAAAATATATCCAAACATACAATATCCTTCGCACCACATCACAATACCCCTAAACAACCCTAGTCCCTCAACCACCACCACCACCACCGTCGATGTCGCATCGTCGCTGTCCTTCCCACCGCCAAATACCATCGTCACCACTGTTGTCGCCGCCTTTCCCAAACTCAAGTGAATAATACATCACAGATTTTTTATGCTTCAAATCACCAATTGAATTTTATAAACCACCGAGACTCGAATTCTCCAATCAACCATAAGGGAAGGGGAAGCTCATGCTCTTCAGGAAACAATTTAGGAAAGTTGTTCGGATTCCTATCTGTAATCAAAGTTCGCAATGACTGTTCCCTGATTGCCTCTCAAACAGTGTATACTCTATGATCCAAACAGTGCGTCTATACAAATCAAGCAATACGTCAGTATAAATTTGTGTTTCAAACATGTTGGATAATATGTAATGATTTTTTTAATTATATGAATATCATGATATAAATTTATGTTTATGTATTCGTGTATTCATGTTTTTTTTTTTTTTTGGATGAGACAATGTGTCTTATAAGATTATTAAGTTGAATCGAATTTGATTTTGGATTTGGATTCGAGAATTGATTGGAGTTGATTTTAGGTTTCGATTTGGAATTGGAATGGTTTCGATCGTGGATTTTGGGTGATTTTGGTTTGACAGGTGAAATTATACTTGATGAGAATTATTTTCCTGAATTGTATCGATTGAAAAAATTTTTTATGGGAATTTTCCGTATATATTAAAAGAATGTTTCTTCAATTAATTCCTAACATTTGATTATGAGTTGAACGTTCGAGATTTAATCTTAAGAATAAATTAATTATATGATCAAAAGTTAAATAAATAAATAAATAATAGACTAGTATATAAATAAAATTATAACAATCATATGTATAAATCTTTTATGAAGCAAAAATAATAAATATTTATCCCTAAAAAAACTAATAAACAGTTATAATAAAACTAAAATAATTATATAATCAAATTATTAAATAAAAAGAATTAACAATTATCTCTTATACCATTATTAATTAAAAATTTTAGTCACAATTATCAATAGATCAAGAAAGAACTATATTATTTTACGAATTGATGTATGTCTCTGTATTAGTTTCTATGGCCGTCTGCTCTACAACATCTAACCTACATTACAGATACCTACCTAATTTCCAGCATAAACACGCTAACAGTATCATGACTAATACTTCTAAATTTTATTCATCAATTTCTATATAATTGGAGGGATTGCACATTCCTATCAATCTCCCACTAAATTGATGCTAACAAAACTCTTAAGTAAAACAACAAGCTAACTTTCTAAATTATATTGTTTGATTAAAAAAAACATAATCTAATTTCTTAGACTAATATGCAGAAAAGGATGTATACCTTCTACCTATGATGCTCACTGCTTTTGCTTCGCATGTGAGGCTAATCCTCAGATGCTATGTAATGCTTGCTCTTCTCCCCGTGGGGCTGTTTCCCTTGAGATCTGTGCCCTGATTGCCTCTCTCCCTAAGACCTTTGGCTTGATAACCTCTCCTCTTGAGGCCTCTGCAACTTTGCAACCCTCTCTCCTTCTGCTGCTCCTGTTGATTTTCTTTTGAGCTCGTCTGCCTTCTCCCTGGCTGTCTTCTCTGTTGCCTTATTCCCAGAAGGCCTTGTTGCCTATTTCTCTTTCTCTGTTGCTTTCTTCCCTTTTTTTAGCATTGATTGCAGCTATAAGGGTTTTGATTGCAATTCTAAAGGGTATTAGTTCAGAATTTGTAGTCTCTTGAGCAACTGTGACTTTGGCAGTTTCAAGTTAAAGCTTGTTGTTGATGGATGGTCTTCAAGGATGCTTGTAGTTTGTGCAGGTCAACTGAGTGTTGTCCCCTTAGCTTTTTCAGATTTGAGGAGCTCAGCATGTATTGTTGAAGATTTAGGGTATTAGCCCTCTGTATTTGATTTGTAAGACCTTCAGCCATCTTGGAGAGAGATACATGGAGGTCTTCAAAACTCCTTTCCCTGGCAGTCTTCTCAGCTTTCAACTCATCTGCAACTGGTTCTAGTCTGCTAAGAAGTTCCTTGTATCCTTTGTCTATTGATACATGCTATAGATTTTTCTGATCCAATTGTCTGATCTGTACTCCATAGCATACGATTTAGTCTCTGCCACTGTTTTTGCAGTAGAGGATGGCCTTTCATCGATTGGTGTCATTCTGACATCTACAAGGGCTTGTCTCAGACTCCTAGTTATAGTATAGGATGTCATCTAAGTATCAGATGTACCACTGTAGAGTAGATCGTGGGGGAAGCCTACAGACGGTGGATCTGTCCTAGTCTGCCCATTCCAAATGAAGAGGAGAGGGGGATGAAAACTCTAGGTATAGTGGGAATATATCTTGACATTGTATATTTTTCTGGCCAGAGGAAGTGTCATTCATTAGGTGTTTGTTGATTTCTTCAAGGGTGACACCTTTGAAAGTGTTGTTTGTAGCAGTCTGCTCATTTGTTGGCAATGAGGTTGTTTCTGCTAATTCATCCTCCACTATGACCACTTCCTCTAACTGTGTGGAAATGTGGTCAAGTGTGATAAGTTGGGTGAACTCTGCTTGCTCAATAGTTTGTTGATAGTCTGTAGTAGTTTCTTTTATGGTAGCCTTTACTACATCCATAATTGGTGATGTTGTTGGGGAGCCCTCTTTTTATTAGTGATTCCTTTGCTATTATTTCCTCCTGCACTGCTGACTCTGATGGGGTAGGCTCTGCTGTTGGGAACTCGACTGCAGGTGACTCTATTGCTGGCTCTTCTGCAATAGATGGTTCTTCTGTTGATTATTCTCGGATCCCTTCTTCAGTTACCTCATCAATGATGTCATTATAATCATGGCCTTTTAGCTATAGGAATTCATCATCATCATCATCTCTTGATGGCTGTGCTCTATCGACTATTGACCTTGAGAGATAATCATAAATCTCCAAGGTTGCTGCACTGACATGCTTGTCTACTAGCCTCTTCTGCACAAATTCAAAAGTATGCACAAAGTCGACATGTTGTAGTTGTGCCTTTCTTTGCCTTCTTGTCTTGAGGGTTGTGTTTTTTATCTCCAGAATTCCACTGAACAGTATGTAGGGTTGTGTCTCTTCTTCTTGTTGGCCTCCATTTTCTGAATTTGGACCAGCTGATGGATTTCTGCCTCTATTATGCCATCAATTATTCCAACTTCTATCCTTGAGCCGTATGTATTTATCCTATACCTTGTGGTTGGTCCTGATGGTATGAGCCTTGGTCTTGTAGATTTGGATGTCCTCTTGATTAGGATTTGTGCTGCTTGATGAACTTTTAGATCATTGCTTCCTTCTGAGGCTTACCCGGCATTTCATCAGTCTTGGCTCTATGTTCCAGAACCTTTTCTTGTTGGATTGGACCGTCTATAGCGCTTTTATGATTTCGTCCTTCTCTGGAGATTGTGTGGTTATGGTTGTTGTTGTGGCCCATGCTTCTGATGCAGTTAAGGGTTGGTCAGCTTCAATCACATCTAATTCCATTCCTACATTAGAGATAATCTAATTCCATTCCTACATTAGAGATAAGAATGATTGCTGTTATGAATGCCTGAGCTGTAGTAGTCCTTATTGTCAATGTACTTTCAGTAAAGGTGCTATGTGGTTGTTCAGTCTGCATTCTTCTCAGCTTGGCTTCGATGGCTCCAATCTCCTTTCTTGTGTAGCCTTGTGCACATAACTCTTGCCTGAGCTATACTTATGGTCCTTTTCTAACTTCCTGATAGCTTTTCTAAGCTTCCAGAATACGGATATGAAGGTTAGCCTACAGAAATGGAGATAAAAACACACTCTGCACCAATAGAAGAGTACACTAAAGATAGTTCTCAAAGACCAACAAGTGTAGTAGCAATTGAGGCATCATCCTCAAAGACCCTACCACCAAAGGAGCCAGAGATAGCATCACTTCATGACGCATACATAACACTAAAGTATCTGAAGGCTGACACTGATACCATACACTCAGATCTGGAGTTCCTTTGAGATATCTCAGGATTATCTATACCACAGTGTAATTGGATTTTTTGGGATCAGATTGATATCTTACACATATGTAGACTGAATACTGGATGTTTGGTTTACTTGTAGTAAGGTATAACAGTGAGCCTATTATTCCTCTATACATTGTTGGTTTATTTCTTTTTCACTCTCATCCTTATCAATTTTTATGGTTACACTCATGGGGGGTTTCATATCGCTTGCATTTTCTAATTTGAATTTCTTGACTGTGTTCTTCAGGCACTTAACTTGATTTATAAATATCTCACTTTCTAACTCTTGTATTTGAAGTCCTAGAAAGTATTTCAATTCTTCTATTAAACTCATTTGAAATTTGGATTTCATTAGTGTACCAATTCTTTCACACAGTTTGTTATTAGTGCAACCAAATATAATGTCATCAACATAAATTTGCACTAAGAGTATATGTTCTTTATATTTCTTAAGAAATAGGATGGTATCTATCTTTTCTCTCGAAAATATTCTCACACAGAAAAGTTGAGAGTATTTCATATCATGTCGTTCGAGCTTGTTTCAAACCATATAATGCCTTGTCTAACCTGAAGACATGATATGGATGCTCTAAGTTTTTAAAGCTAGGAGGCTATTCAACATATACCTCCTCTTACATCTTTCCATTGAGGAAGGTACTCTTCACATCCATTTGATAGACCTTGAATCCTTGGTATGCAGCACAGACAAGGAATATTCTTATTGCTTCCAGTCTTGTAATAGGGGTAAAGGTTTCATCAAAATCAATTCCTTTTTGAGTAACCTTTTGCCACTAACATGTCTTTGTTTCTGATAAATGTTCCATTTGAACATCCACTTGCAGACAACAACTGGATAATTTTTGGGTTTTGGTACTAGATACCATACTTTATTTCTTTGAAACTCAATTAGTTCTTCTTGCATGGCATCAATCTAGTTTGGATCACTTAAGGCTTCATTTGTTATATTTGGTTCTATTTATGATATGAAGCATGTAGACAAGCACTCTCTGATTGTTGCTCTTCTAGTCTACACAGGTGCATCCTTGTCTCCAACGATGTCATCTTGTGTATGTGTCTTGATCCATCTCCTTTTGTCTTGATCAATGGTTGTGTGTTCTAGTTTTTGTTGTATTGTGGGTTGCTCCGACTCTACTGCATTATTGTTCTCTTCAGTGTGTACAGACTGCTCATCCTTTACTACAGCTTCAGAGCTCTTGTCTCCATCCTGTTCATCATCTATGCATGCACATTCCTCATCAAAGACATTAGCATCACGCATGGATATTTAAGATTCATCAAAGGACACATGAACTGACTCCTCAACTTTTTGTGTTTTGTTGTTATATACTCTAAAGGCCGTATTAGTTGTGGAGTATCCTAAAAAGGTTCCGTCATCTGTCTTAGGGTCAAACTTTTTCGAATGATATTTATCATTGATATGTGTATAGCATCTGCATCCAAAGGCATGAAAGTATTTTACACTTTGTGTTTTTCCTTTCCATAACTGATAGAGAGTTTTCTTGTGCAGTTTATGTATTTTGGCCATAGCATGTAGTGTTTATTGCTTCTACCCATAAGCTTTTTGGTAAATATCCATCAGCAAGCATTATCCTATCAGCTTTTATAAGTGTCCTGATAGGAATATGCAATCCCTCCAATTATATAGAAATTGATGAACAAAACTTAGGAGTATTAGCCATGATGTTGTTAGTGTGCTTAGGGTAGAAATCAAGTAGGTAGCTGTAGTCTAGGTCAGATGCTGGAGTGCAGACGGCCGCAGATGAGGACATCGTATGGGCCATCAGATACAGACTACTACAGAGAATTTTGGCTAAGCAACTAAGACATGCATGGGCAATAAAAACCTGTAAATGTTTCAGGATTTAGGATTGGACTTGTAGACGAGGACCAACATAGCAATGCATGAAGTGCAGCAGATCTGGATACAGACGAGGTTGCAGAAGGGATTGGGTGCAGACTAGGTCTTATAGTACTGAGTGCAGACTAAGGGGATCATTGGTTTATTCCTTGGTTCATTCCCTCAGCATACAAAAGAGGATCGTTGAGGCTCAGTGAGTAAGGATGTTAAATGAGTGATTGAAAGGCAAGCGTACAAAGCAATCAAAAATTCAAAGAATACTCAAGTGAGCCAAATCATGAAGAATACAGAAAAGAGAGTTCACTAGTCTGCATTGAAGAAAAATAGCTGCAGCAGAGTCTAGTCGTTGGATCTGTACAAAGATCTGGGTTCTTCATCTTTTATACAAGTTAGCTAGCTTGTAAAAAGGGGTTATCTTGTAAGTCACAAACAAGAAGATAGTGAACTCGTCTCTTGACTTGACTAAATTGGTCACCAAGAGAAGATTGGAATAAGCCCTCGATTATCAATTGATAACGGATGTCTAAACCTGTATAAATATTGTGTTCTTTACTTTGCTTGCATTGCTTAACATATTTAGAACTTTTAGGAATCGATTACTGCAGCCAAACAGAGACAAACTTATAAAGTTTGAGTCTGTGATTAGACTACTGAGGTAGTCTGCATGGAACAGTAGTGTTCAAAGTTATTAAATCCGCTGCATAAAAGAAAATATTTCTAAATCAACAATTGGTATCAGAACCTGACTTTCCGGACTTAACAGTTTTGGAAAGAAAAGGTCACTCTTTTTAATCTGCAAAGAAATTACTAACAATTTGTTTTTGCAAAGAAAATATGACTCCAACAAAGCTACCTAAATGTCCCAACAGTGGAGAACCTCCAACATGTTCAATCATTGGAAGCTGAGGATGCTAGCACACTTGGATTCCATAGATGAAAGGATGCAAGACATCATCACTGATGGACCGTACATACCAATGATGTTAGATCCAATTGATCCAAGCAATGAAGTAAAGAAGCCAAAGTCACTTTGGGCATGGGAGGATTAGGATCTGGTAGTGGTGGACAAAAGAGCAAGAAATCAGATATTCAAAGTTCTGGATGATGACATGTTTGAAATAGTGGTTCACATGACCACTTCAAAAGAAGCATGGGATGCTCTATTGCTCAGACATGAAGAAACCAATGAAATCAGAGAAAATAAGAAAGATGTTCTGATGCAGCAGTATGATTGGGTCTCAATGAGATCTGATGAGAACCTAACAAGTTTCTATGAAAAGTTCAATATACTCATCAATAATCTCAACACTTTGGGGAACACTTTTGATAATAAAGAGGTCAACCTAAAGTTCATGAGATCACTTGGTGAGGTCTGGAGTATAAATACCACAGGAATAAGGGAATCCAGAGACCTAGTAAAGATGTCCTTGGCTCAACCATATGGTGTATTGTATACATACAATCTAGAAGTTGAGCAGAAAAGACAAATAGATGAGGCCAGGAAGAACACTCTACCTTTTAAAGTTTAAGAGAAAATCCTTAAGTCAATGGCAGAGGAGGAGACCAGTGACACCTCGTCTGCAAGTGAATAAAAACTATCTGAAGAACTTGCACTGATGGGAAATAAGTTCAAGAAGCTGTTCAAAAAGAGAAATCTCAAGACGAATTTCACCACAAAGACGAAAGAAGCTGAGAAGGAGGTCTGCTACAACTGTGACAAGCCAAGACACTTTGCTGCACAATGCAGATAACCTATATAAGAATCGTCTGCATAAAAACACAAGAAAGGAGCAAAGCCTATGCTGCAAAGACATGGAGTGAGACAGACTTTGATGATGAAGAGACAATCTCAAATGCTCAGCTTTGTCTCACGGCAAAAAACGACGAAAAGCAAGAGGTATTTGACTTTTCAAACTCAGACGCCACCCCTAGAGGAATTGAAG
This sequence comes from Drosera capensis, assembly GCA_001925005.1. NCBI lineage: Eukaryota > Viridiplantae > Streptophyta > Magnoliopsida > Caryophyllales > Droseraceae > Drosera > Drosera capensis. Next base: position 22,553 of record LIEC01010856.1, on the reverse strand, counting down.
AAAGCACTTCAAGAAACATCTGAAAGCTTTATTTCTCTTTAAAGGGAAAATAAAGAAAATCTTGAGCTAATTGCAAATCTCAAAGAGAAAAATGCAGTCAAGCATATAAAGAAACCAATATCAGCCTAGTCAAAGCTCAAGATGAGCTAAAGGAAGCAAATGAAAAGGTAAACCTTCTCAATGCAGTGGTGGAAACACTCACATAAGAAATACCGAGCTTCAAAAGAAAGTAGACACTTGGAATTGAAAGGCCTTGTGTTTGCAGAAAATGCTTATGCATGTCAATCCTCTAACGATAAAGAAGGGTTAGGGTATAATGACTGGATGAATAATAAGGAAAATGAAAAAGTCATCCCTAATCAGAAGAAGGCAGAGCAAATGTCCTCAAAAATCTTGTAGAGGGGTAATACCTCTACTACAAAAAGAGTGCAGAAGAGCAAAAGCTCTACTACACAAAGTATGCAGCAAAAAAAAAAAGCTCTACTGCATAGTCAGTACAAAAAAGTAAGGTCTCTACTGCTCAAACCCATTAAGGTAAAATTTGGAACAGACCATCAGCACGAATTGATGTATAGTACCATAAGATGCAGAAGGCCATGTATCCTAAGAAAAGGATCAATAAAAGGCCTTATGAACTTTAGAATGCACCTAACTACTCAGTGTGGAATAACATCTCCAAGACAACATGGAGAAGGCCATACTTGAGGCACATCTTTTCATGCCAAACACAACAGAAAAAGTGGAAAAACTCAAGCAGATCACTCGGAACAATAAGACCAAAGGTCTACTGTTACACTTGTGGCAAGCTTGGCCACAAGTCCTTTGACTGTTGAAATTCTCACAAGAAAATAATTCAAGTGTGCATTCCAAAAACTAAAAAATGAGGACCCATATGAGTTGGGTACCATGTACGAGCTCTCTATGTTTTAAATGCAGGAAAAATAGGACGGAATATGGTATCTTGAAAGTGGATGCTCAAGATACATGACAGGAAACAAAAGCATCCTTAAAGACTACATAAAAGAAGAAGAACCTTTAGTCATTTTTGGAGGAGGAAAGGCAGGTAAAACCAAAGGTTATGGAACCCTTGGTACCAGTTTCTTAACCTACTATCCGTTAGTCAGCTGTGTGATAAGAACTATGATGTGTCTTTTACTCATGATACATGCCAAGTAATAGATAAGATCACACAAGAAGTCAAATTAGTAGGAATCAGAAAAAGAAACATCTATATAGTAGATTTTGACTCATCACAGTCAAAACAAGTAACATGTTTTTACACAAAGAATGTTAAAGACACAAACTGATCATGACTCAAAAGATTAGCTCATCTTAATTTCAAAATTATAGTCAGATTATCCTCAGAAAACCTAGTGAGAGGTATTCCACAAGTAAAGTTTAAAAAGGATAAATTATGCAGATCATGTGAAAAGAGAAAGAAGACTAGAGCAAGTTTTAAACCTCTAAATTTATCAGAATCAAATAGAATTCTGAAATTATTACATATGGATCTTTTTGGTCCAGTTGAGGTAAAGAGCTTAAGCAAAAAGAAATATACTCTAGTTATAGTAGATGATTACTCAAGATACACATGGGTAATCATAAAAAAAGCGAAACGTGTAGTCTGCTAAATAGATTCTTAAGACAAATTCGAAATGAGAAAGGAATTGAGGTAATCATAATTAAAAGTGATCATGGCACTGAATTTGATCAAACAGGAGTAGATACCTACTGTAATAATCACGGAATAAAACACAACTTCTCAACACCTAGAACACCTCAACAAAATGGTGTAGTAGAGAGAAAAAATAGGACACTTATAGAAGAAACAAGGACAATGTTTGCTAATGAAAACTTACCTAAAAGCTTCTAGGCAGGAGTAAAAACAACATGCTACACTCAAAACAAATGCACTATACACAAACTACATAAAAAGACTCCCTATGAACTATGGAAAGGAAAGACATCGTGTCAAATACTTTCATTTTTTTGGATGTAAATGCTATATACATAACAATGACAAAAATCATCTAGGGAAATTTGATCCTAAAACAGACGAGAGAAATTTCTTAGGATACTCCACATTCAGTAAAGCCTTTAGAGTGTACAATATAAGAACACAAACGGTTGAGAAGTTAGTACATGTATCTTTTAATGAATCAGAAATATCCATACGAGATGCTAATGTCTTTGATGAGGAATGTGTATGTATAGATGATGAACATGATGCAGACGAGGGTATTGAAACTGCAAATAAGGAAGAGTCGTCTGCACACAATGAACAAAACCACAATGCAACAGTGACAGAAAAATCAATCTCTCAACAACTAGAGCAAATAACTGATGAACAAGACAAGAGAAGATGGATCAAGGTACACATACAGGAAGACATCATTGGAGATAAAGATACACTTGTGCAGACTAGAAAGGCAACAATCAGCGAATGCCTATCTACCTGCTTCATATCAGAACTATAACAAAAAATAACAAGTGAAGCCTTGAGTGATCCAAACTGGATAGATGCCATGTAAGAATAATTGAATGAGTTCCAAAGAAATGAAGTATGGTATTTGATACCAAGACCAAAAAATTATCCAGTTGTTGGGTACAAATGGGTATTCAAAAATAAAATTGATGAAAATGAAATAGTTATCATAAACAAAGCTAGGTTAGTTGCAACAGGATAATCACAAGAAGAAGGAATCCATTTTGATGAGACCTTTGCCCCTATTGCAAGACTGGAAGCCATAAGGATGCTCCTTGCTTATGCTGTATATCAAGAATTCAAAATCTACCAGATGGATGTAAAGAGTGCCTTCCTAAATTAAAAGCTACAAGAGGAAGTATATGTTGAACAGCCTCCTGGTTTTGAAGACTTTGAACATCCAGAGCATGTTTACAGGTTAGATAAGGCATTATATGGATTAAAGCAAGCTCCAAGAGCATGGTATGAAACTCTCTCAACCTTCCTATGTGATGATAAATTTCAGAGACGAAAAGTAGATACCACTTTATTCCTTTAAAAGCATAAAGAACATATCTTCTTGAATCAATCTAAGTATCTAAAGAACACAATCAAAAAGTATGGATTAGAAAGTGCAAGTCATATGAAAACCCCTATGAATACATCAATAAAATAGATAAATATGAAAATGGAAAGAGTATAAGTCAAACCATGTATAGAGGAGTAATAAGCTCATTATTATACCTTATTGTAAGCAGATCAGACATACAATACTCAGTCTGCGTTTGTGCAAGGTATCAATCTGATCCCAAGAAATCCCACTACACTGCGGTAAAGAGAATTCTGAGATATCTCAAAGGAACTCTAACCCTTGGAATATGGTATCCTAGGGAATCAGATTTTATACTAACATTTTTTCAGATGCAGACTTTGCAGGTTGTAGAGTTGACATAAAAAGCATTAGTGAATCATGTCAATTCCTTGGTGTAAGACTGATCAACCTCTATTGCAGAAGTAGAATACATAGCCGCTGCAAGCTGTGCTGCACAAATACTATGGATGAGGTCACAGCTTGCAGACTACGTTATGATATTCTTTGAAACCTCAATATTTTGTAACAACTCGTTTGCATTGACGATTTCACAAAATCTAGTTTTTCATGCAAGAACCAAACATATTGATGTCACATATCACTTTATCAGAGATCATGTGCAAATAGGTCACATTAAATTGGAATATATTCCAAGAAAAAAAAACAAATTACAGACATTTTACAAAGCCTCTCAATGAAATCAAATTTATTTAATTCCGTTGAGAATTGGGTATACTTGATTTAAAATAATAAAATTGGCCAAAATGCTATAGTGCTCTACTGCACATGTAGAATACAGACTAGCATTATTTTATTCTACTGCTTGCAGCATATGAGGAATGTAGACTAGAAATAATATTGTTCTACTGCACATCTATTTTTGGAAAGTAAATAACGTTTTTAAACTGATTGCCTAAAATCATGCAATGGTCAAATCAATGGCAGAAACTACATAACGGCTAGTTAAAAAAACTGGCAACATTTATATTTTTCAAAGGGTATAAAATCTGAGATTTTTGCAATTACAAAAAAACTTTTACTCTCTCATTCTCGCTCTAATTCTCTAATTCTCTCTCTCATTCTCAAACACTCCCCAAAAGAGTCTCAAATCTGATGAGCAACGAAGCCCAACGAAGAAAGCTGAGTTGCAAATAGGACTGGTGCTCGATTTCGAGACCTTGAGAAATGAATCCGATGAAGTGAAGTAGATAGCCGAGTTAATTCAAGATGCAGGGTTCAAGTATTTTTGTGAAAGAACCAGCAGAATCTATGATGAAGAAGTACAAAACTTAATCGAGAAGGAAAAAGTTGCAGACGGCCTTCAACTGATCACGTATTTCTCAACAACAAAGAAAATTAGGATCAACATAGGTGTAGATGACTTTGGACAGTATTTCAAAGTCTCAAATGAAGGATCTAGAATTATCCCACCTTTTGTAGTAGCAAACGTGAAGACAGGCAAAAAGAAGGAATCAGAATGATGAAGGCGTAGCTATCTAAGGAGTACAAGCTGCTCGAAGATGTTGTCAAGAAAGTTATCTTGTCCAGAGGAATTCTCTAAGGATCAGATCACATCTGATCAATTGGAGATTATGTGTGCAATTCTCATAAAATACAAGATAAACTTGGCAAAACTGGTCATGTATCAGTTCGCAAAGGCTGTGGCATCAAAAATCGCCTTTATTTGGAAGAGTAATCAATATCATCCTCAAAGGAAAGCTGAAACTATCTGAGAAGGAAGGAAGGCCATGGATAGTGGCTAAGAAAATAGATGTCAGAAAGATAGGCAAGCAGCCTATTGGTTTTACAAAGAAGGCAGCAGCAGGGCAGACCAGTGAAAAGGCTACAGACCACCCTCCAAAGGGAGCAACAATGCAGACCAGTGCAAAGGCTGCAAAACATCCTTAGAAGAAAACTAAGAAAGTCAAGGAGGTACTAATCAGCAAAACCACAACCAGCCAAAATGAAAAAAACCACAAGAGACCAGAAGAAGACACGATACAGAATAAATCTAGATGGTCGAAAACAGAAATTGGAGAAGTTGATGGAATGACAGAAGTAAAAATCCACCAACTAGTTCAGATTCAAAAGATAGAGGCAAATAAGAAGAAAAGACCAACGGAACCATACATCTTATTCAGTGGAGCACTTGAAGTCAAAGACTCAACATTGAAAACAAGGAGACATAAACAAGCACAATTACAACATATTTAATTTGTGCATACTCCATAAGTGGAGGTTGAGCTGAAGAGATTAGTAGATAAACATATCAGAGCTGTAACTTTGGAGATCTATGACTATCTCTCAAGACCAACTATTAGAAGAACACAACCATCAGGAGATGATGGTGATGATGATCTACCACAGTCTGAAGCTCATGATAACGATGATGATATTATTAATGAAGTTACTAAAGAACGAATCCAGGAGAAGATAACAGCAGGAGAGACAGCAGCGCCAAGCCCCCAGTAGGTGAGTCTCCTGTAACCGAGTCTCCTATAGCAAAGTTAGGAGTAGAGGATCTTGTAGCAGAGTTATCAGTAGAAGAACCAGTAGCAGAGTCATCTGAAGAAGAAACAGCAATAGAGTATTCAGCAAGGGAACAAGCAGCTGAATCACCTGCAGCTGAGGGTCAAGCAGCAAACCTTCCAACTAAAGAACCTACAGTGCAGATGGAATCAGGAGTAGCTAAGGCATCATCAACCAAGGATGCAGAAAAGGCCATCTCAATGTAGCTCACAAATCCAGCAGAATTCACACAAGTAACTACGCTTGATCTCACTCCCACATAGACAGAAGAAATAGTTATAGTGGAAGATGAATCCATAGATACAACAAAGACTACAACAGATCAAGCTCCCGAAGTAGTCACAGTCGAAGAAATAAACCAGAAATGGACAAGTGAGACTCCCCAGAGAGGCCAAAGTCTATTTAACATCATGTTTTCACCACCCTCCTCTTTTGGTATGGTGCAAAAAGGGCGAATCCACTGTCTATTGGATTTCCACAAGTATTGCTATATTATGGCACATCTGACATATAGATGACACATCAAACGACGGCCAGAAATTTGAAGCAAGCTCTTGAATAAGTCCAAATAATTTCAGTTTAGGAAAGATCATCATCTACTGTAAGAACAACAATAGAGAGGGCACTATCCGCACATCAAGAATCTTCTCCTCCAGAAACTGCATTGGAGTACAGACTTCGCCAGCTGGATCAAGAAGTCTACAACATGCATGAATGGACAAAGGACGCATTCCATGAGCTTCTTGATAGTTTATAACCAATTGCAGCAGACTTGGAAGCTAAAAAGCAAACAAGAACCAAAAGCTTTGAAGAATTTCATGCGACACTGAATAACTTGGCAGCAGGACTCATACACCAAATGCAAAGAGTCAATGCCATGAATCTTCAGTAGTACTGACTCAGCTCGTCAAATCTCAATAAATTCAGGAGATAACACTCAGCTGATCTACGAAAAATTCAAACAACCTTACATACTACTCAATAGTAACTTATTGAGCACATCCACAACAATGACACAAGATTAGGAATCCTGGAAAACAAACTTAAAATAGAGATAGCCAAGGCAATAGTTGTTCAACAGAACACCTCTTCTGAACTAAGAGCCATCAGGATTGTCATCGAAGCCCTCATAATTTCCCTGAATACTAACAAAAAGGGGAAGAAGAAGACACCAGACAAGTCTGCAGCACAAGGGGAGAAGTCTGCAGCAAAGGGAAAACTACAAAAGGCCTTAACAGAAGACGACCAACTGAAGCTGAAGGAGAAAGGTCTACAAAAAGGCCAAAATATCAGACATCAGGTCATAGAATTTAGGGGGAGCTGTCACATGAAGAAAGAAGAAGACATCATAGAGAATCAGAGGAGCAACCTCATAAGCGCAGCAAAATAACATCATCACAAGCACAGCAAACGAAGCGAGCATCAAAAGTGATAGGAATGTGCAATCCCCTTGTTTGTATAGAAATTGATATAACAAAACTTAAATGTATTAATTGTAATATAGTAAGAATGTTCAGGCTAGAAGTCAAGTAGGTAGTTGCAGTCTAGGTTAGATGCAAGAGTGCAGATGGTTGCAGATGCAGAGGCATAGTGCAGACCATCAAGTGCATACTACTACAAGGACTTTGGATGAACAACTAGTATATTGACAAGCAACGAAAGAACATGAAGGCTTCACAACAAAGACTGAGGTTGCAGACCAGGACCAACACGGCAAGACATAAGACTGAATAAGAGACTGTGTCCAGTCTACAGAAGAACAACTCTTGCAGTAGAGCTCAAGACTCAGAGCTGTGCAAAGATCTAGGTTCTTTGACCTTCATACAAGTTAGAAGGCTTGTAAAAAGGAGTTTTCTTGTAAGCTAAAAAACAAGAAGATAGTGATATTTTCCTCTTTGGTTGACTACACAGGTCACTAAGGGAAGACTGGATTAAGCTCTCGATTATCATTTGATATCGAGTGTCTGAACCAGTATAAACTCTGTGTCAATTTACTGCTTTCATTATATTGTTTTTAGAACTGTTCTTGATAAATCATCACACTCGAAATAGAGATAAAGACTCAAAAAGAGTCATAAATCTCAAGTGCAGACTAGATAGTCTCATCTCCAGACTACCTGAGTAGTCTGCATACTGCACCAGTCTGCACAAGATCATCATTCCGCACAAAAAGACCATTAAAGTCTTATACAACCTATTCACCCACCCTCTAGGTTGAAACTCAAACCCTACAATGGGTATCAGAGCCTGACTTTCCAGATTTAACAGTTATTGGAAAGAAAAGGTCACATATTATATCTGCAAAGAAGTTACTGACTGTTTGCCTGTGTGAAAATAAGATCTAGCAAATGACACCACCAAAGTTTACGCAGTGCCCCAACAGTGGAGAACCTCCAACATGCTCCTTTGACAGATTCAACCACTGGAAGTTAAGGATTATGGCACATCTAAATTCAATTGATGAAAGAATGCAAGACATGGTTCTAAATGGCCCAAACGTCCCAATGATGCCAGACCCAAAGAACTCAACAAGGGAAGTACCACAACCAACATCCCTCTGGACCAAAGAGGACTGGGATTTAGAGATGATTGGAAGGAAAGCTCTCAATCAAATATATAAGTCTCTGGATGACAACATGTTTGAAATTATTGTTCACACCAAGACTGCACATGAAGCATGGGAGGCTCTACTAATGAGAAATGAAGGAAGCAATGAGATTAGAGAAAACAAAAAAGACGTATTAATCCAACAATATGAACTGATCTCAATGAGATCTGATGAGAACTTGAGTGCATGTTTCGAAAGATTCAACATCCTCATCAATAACCTCAATACCTTAGGGAAGACTTTTGAAAACAAAGAAGTCAACCTAAAGTTTATGAGATCACTTGGGGAAATCTGGAACACCAAGACTACTGCTATAAGAGAATCCAGGGATTTGACAAAAATGACCCTAGCTCAACTGTATGGGGTGCTGCACACCTACAATCTAGAAGTTGAGCAAAAAAAGCAGATTGATGATGCAAGAAGAAAAGCACTAGCTTTCAAGGCACAAGAAAGAGTGTTGAGATCTATGGGAGAAGAGGAAAACACTGACACCTCGTCTGCAAATGAAAAAGATCCATCAAAAGAATTGGCACTGATGGGAAAAAAGTTGAAAAAACTATTCAAGAAGAGAAACTTCAAAAAGAACTTTCCCTCAAAGATCAAAGATGCTTAAAAAGAAGTCTGCTACAACTGTGACAAACCAGGACACTTTGCTGCCCAATGCAGACGAGCAGCTCAAGACTCATATGCACCTAAGTTCAAGAAGGATCATAATAAAGTGACTTCTGGAATAAAGGAAAAGGGAAAGGCATACGCAACATAAACATGGAGTGACACAGACTCCGATGATGAAGACATTCTGTCAAATGCTCAGCTATGTCTAATGGAAAAAGAAGAAGAACACAAACAAGTATTTAATCTCTCTGAATCAGATGCCACTATAGAGGAATTGAAGGAAGCACTTCAAGAAACCTCTGAAAGCTTTATTTCTCTTCTAAAAGAAAATAAAGAAAACCTCAATAAGATTGCAATTCTCAAAAAGAATTGCAACTCAAATGAAGAGATCAAGAGCAATCTTACAGATGCTCAAAATGATCTGAAAGAAGCAAATAGGAAAATAAAACTTCTCAATGCAGTAGTGGAGACACTCACTGTGAGAAATAATGAGCTCCAAAAGCAGATGGATGTCTGAAATGGCAAGACCTTTGATCTATAAAAATTGATCAACACAGGCAAATCCTCCCATGACAAAACAGGGCTAGGATATAAAGAATGGTTGAACAACAATGTAGGTAATAAGGTAACCACTAAAAGAGTTAATCAGATCACCACAACAATCCTTCAGAAAAAGGACAACTCTACTGCAACAACTGTGTAGGCTAAGATTGCTCATAATACAGGGTTTTTGCACAAAAGCAAAGGCTCTGCTGCACAAACCTTACACAACAACAATATCCAAAATGCACCAACAACGCTAAGAAAAAGAAACCTTCTCAAGAGATCTTTACTGCAAAGTAAGACCTCTACTGCACAAGGAAATTGGAGCAGACCACTTGTGAGAAAGTATTACAGAGAGTAGAAGGAAGAAAAGCCTAACTATTCAATATGGAAGAATCCCTCAAGACTAACTTGGAGAAAACCATACTCCAGGTATACATGCTCATATAGAGAGCAGCAGACAAAGTGGATTAGACCACTTAGAAGCACAAGACCAAATGTCTACTACTTCACTTGTGGAAAAATTGGCCACAAGCCATTTGAATGTTGGAACACACACAAGAAGATATTCAAGTATGGGTTCCAAAAACTAATTAATAAGGACCCAAATGAGTGGGTACCAAGGACAAGCTCTTTATGATTTAATTACAGGTAAAACAAAAAGGCTTATGGTACCTGGATAGTGGATGCTCAGGACATATGACAGGGGACAAAACCAATCTTGAAGATCACAGAAAAAAGGAAGGACCTCTCGTCATATTTGGAGGAGGAAAATAAGGTACAACTAAAGGCTATGGAACCCTTGGTACAGGTTCTTTAATCTTTAGAGATGTTGCTTATGTCAAGGGTTTAGAACATAATCTACTATCCATTAGTCAACTGTGTGATAAGAATTATGATGTGTCATTTACTCATGATACATGTCAAGTAATAGATAAGATCACACAAGAGGTCAAACTATGTGATAAGAATTATGATGTGTCATTTACTCATGATACATGTCAAGTAATAGATAAGATCACACAAGAGGTCAAACTATGTGATAAGAATTATGATGTGTCATTTACTCATGATACATGTCAAGTAATAGATAAGATCACACAAGAGGTCAAACTATGTGATAAGAATTATGATGTGTCATTTACTCATGATACATGTCAAGTAATAGATAAGATCACACAAGAGGTCAAACTACTAGGAAATAGAAAAGGAAATATATATGTAGTAGACTTTGATTCGTCACAATCAGAACAAATTACTTGCTTTTACACCAAAGAAGCTGAAGATACAAATTGGGTATGGCACAAACGACTAGCTCATCTCAACTTCAAAACCATAGCTAGATTATCCTCGGAAAATCTAGTAAGAGGACTTCCACAATAAAATTTAAAAAGGATAGATTATGCAGACCATGTCAAGAAGGAAAGCAGACTAGGACAAACTTTAAACCTCTAAACTCCTCAGAATCAACTAGAATTCTTGAATTACTACATATGGATCTCTTTGGTCCAGTAGAGATGGAAAGCGTAAGTAGGAAAAGATACACTCTAGTTATAATAGATGATTACTCCAGATATACTTTGTAATATTCTTACATAAAAAGAGTGAAACATACAGCCAACTAACAAGATTCCTTAGAGAAGTTCAAAATGAAAAAGGAATAGAAATAATCATAATTAAAAGTGATAATGGTACTGAGTTTGATTAGATAGGAATAGATGTCTAATGTAATGATCATGGAATTAAACACAACTTCTCAGTACCAAGAACACCACAACAAAATGGTGTGGCTGAAAAAAAGAACAGAACATTGATAGAGGCAACTAGAACAATGTTGTCTCATGCAAACTTATCCAAAAGCTTCTGGGCAGAAGCAGTAAACACAGCTTGCTACATTCAAAATAGATGCACAATTCACAAGCTTTATAAGAAAACACCATATGAATTGTGGAAAGGAAAAACACCGAGTGTTAAATATTTTCGTGTCTTCGAAAGCAGCTGTTATGTACACAACAATGATAAAAACTATCTACAGAAATTTGATCCAAAGGGAGATGAGGCAACCTTCTTAGGATACTCAACAAACAGCAAGGCATTTAGGGTGTACAATAGGAAAACACAGATTGTTGAGGAGTCAGTACATGTATCATTTGATGAAAAAGAAATATTCCTGAGAAATGTAGATGTATTTGATGAGGAATGTGTATGCAATGAACAGGCTGTAGAAGAGATCATTAAAGTTGCAGACGAGAAAGAGTCGTCTGCACATATTGACACTGCAGCAGAGGTAGAAGAACAACCTCAAGAACAAGTAGAATCAAATGAACAAGACAAAGGACGATGGATTAAAGCACACACAAAAGATAACATAATAGGAGATAAAAATGCATCTGTGCAGACCAGAAGAGCAACAAATGCTGAATGTCTGTGTAGCTGCTTTATATCAGAAATATAACCCAAGGTAATAAATGAAGCACTAAAAGATCCAAACTGGGTAGATGCAATGCAAGAAGAACTAAATGAATTCGAAAGAAATGAGGTATGGTACCTCACACAAAGACCTAAAAAACTATCCAGTTATAGGATGCAAATGGGTGTTTAGAAACAAAACTGATGAAAATGGAACTGTCATCAGGAACAAAGCTAGACTAGTAGCTAAGGGATATTCACAAGAAGAAGAAATTGACTTTGATGAAACCTTTGCACCAGTAGCAAGATTAGAAGCTATAAAAATGTTCCTTGCCTATGCAGCATATCAAGGATTTAAAGTTCATCAAATGGATGTAAAGAGTGCATTCCTAAATGAAAAGCTGCAACAGGAAGTTTATGTTGAACAACCTCCTGGCTTTGAAGACTATGAACATCCAGAGTATGTGTATAGGCTAGATAAAGCACTGTATGGATTAAAACAAGGACCTAGTGCATGGTATGAAACTCTCTCAACATTTCTATGCGAGAATAAATTTGAAAGAGGCAAGGTTGATACCACTTTATTCCTAAAAAGGCATAAGGACCACATACTGCTAGTACAAATCTACATTGATGATATTATCTTTGGATGCACTAATGATAAGCTTTGTGAAAGATTTGCAGAACTAATAAAATCAAAATTTCAAATGAGTTTAATGGGAGAACTTAAATACTTCCTAGAACTCGAAGTACAACAACTTAAAGGTGGAATCTTCATAAATCAATCTAAATACTTAAAGAATACAATTAAGAAGTATGGATTAGATAATACAAGTCATATGAAAACCCCAATGAGCACTTCAATAAAGATAGAGAAAGATGAACCTGGAAAGAAAATAAATCAAACCATGTACAGAGGAATAATAGGATCATTATTATATCTTACTGCAAGTAGATCAGATATTCAATAAGCAGTCTGCGTCTGTGCAAGATATCAATCAGATCCCAAGAAATCTCACTATAGTGCAGTAAAAAGAATCCTAAGATATCTCAAAGGTACTCTAAACATGGTATATGGTATCCTAGAGAATCCGTTTTTACACTCATAGGTTATTCAGATGCAGATTTTGCAGGATGTATAGTTGATAGGAAAAGCACAAGTGGATCATGTCAATTTATCGGAGCAAGATTAATATCATGGTTCAGCAAAAAGCAGACTACAGTATCTAGCTCTACTGCAGAAGCTGAATACATTACTACTGGAAGCTGTACTGCACAAATATTGTGGATGAGGTCACAACTTGCAGACTACGGTATAGTATTCTCTAAAACCTCTATATTTTGTGACAATACATCTGCAATGGCTATTTCAGAAAATCCAATTTTTCATTCAAGGACCAAGCACATTGATGTTAGATATCATTATATCAGGGATCATGTGCAAAAGGGTCATATCAAATTGGAATACATTCCAACAGAAAAACAAATTGCAGACATATTTACAAAACCCCTTGATGAAAATAAATTCATTCAATTTCGTAGAGAATTGGTATACTTGATTTAAATCAATAAGTTTGGCCAAGAATGCTTGACTACTCTACTGTAGTGTAGATTACAGACGAGTGCATTTGCTCTACTGCACTATTGTTTAATCAATACAGACGAGTGCTGACTAGAGTCAAGTTTCTCTACTGCATCTATTTTAGGAAATTAAATTGTTTTAAGAACGTTTCTCAAATAACTACTTTCCTAAACTAACGCATAACGATCAATAAATGACTATTACTGCGCAACGACTAGAAAGACACTGACAACAGTCATATTTTTCAAATGCGTATAAAAATCACTCTCTTCAATCAGAAGAACACCTTTCGCTAATTACTTTCTCTCTCTCTCTAAAGAGACCAAATCTCGTTTCCTCTCTCTTAAGCACTCTTTTGCACGAAACCCTAACTTTTCACAAATTCAATCTTTGAAACTCCTTGCAAAACATGGCCAACACTCCCTCAAGTACATCAAAGAGAAACCCGATATCCTCTGAATCACAGAGGAGTCCTTCAAAAAAGATTGAAATTCAAACAGGAGCTGTGTTTGATTTCACTTCGATTCGTGATGAACAAGAAGAAGTAAAAGACATAATCGATCTCATTGAGGAGGCTGGACTGAAATCTCTATGTGAACAAACAAGCCCGATATATGAAGAAGAGGTTATGGACTTTGTCAACAAGGGGCAAATTGCACCAAATTTGCAACAAATCACCTATACCTCTGCTGCTAGAGGAGTAACTATCTAGATCACCGCTGATGATTTTGCGCACTGCTTCAATTTTCCAAACGAAGGATCCGATATGATTCCAAGGGAGATCTTACAGCTTGGAAGAAAAGCCATGCTAAGTGAAGACAAATGGAACGAAGGGATTCGAAGAATGAAGAAATTCCTTTCAAAGGAACATAAGCTTCTTGCAGACACTGTCAAGAAAGCAATTATTTCGAGGGAATTTAGCAAAGATCAAATCACCTCCGACCAACAGGAGATCATGTGTGCAATTCTCACTAAGACAAGAGTAAACTGGGCAAGTTTACTCATGTACCAGGTTGCAAGAGTAGTAAGGGCGAATATACCACTATTTGGAAGGATAATAAGCATCCTTCTTGGAAAGAAATTGAAGCTCTCTGAAAAGGAAGGACGACCATGGAATCAAAAGAAGAAAATCGATGTGAAGAAGATTGGACAAGCTCCACCAGGACTCAGCAAGAAATCTGCAATTGAGTCCAAGAAGCCTGTGGAACTGCAGACGCGAAGAAAGGTCAAGAAGCAGACCACTGGCGTAGTTCAGATAAGTGTAGTACAAACTCGCTCTATAAAGAAACCAATCAAGAAGATTCCAGCAAAGCAGAAGATGGAGGAGTCTATGCCAACAAAGAAGAAGTTTATAGTGCAATCCTCTGAAGAGGAAACAGAGTTTGACCACCCTGCTGACGATTCAAATGCCTTAGTAGAAATTGAAGTTCAGTCTGAAACAATGCAGACTACAGAGATTACTGACCAATCTGTAGTAGTGCATACTGGAGAAATCACAGAACCATCCTCATCCAAAGTACCACCAAGAGCATCAGAAGTTGCTGTACTTCATGATGCAAACTTGGCCATCCAACTGCTAAAGGATGAAGTGATTGAAAATCTTCAAAATCTGATCTTGGAGGCATAAGTCAACTTTCAAGAAGTACGAGAAGGGTCTAGAGTTGAATTCAGACAGGATCTTGCGGCACAAGGCTACACAGAGTAGGAGATCAAGGACATTAAGGCCAAGATGTCCACACTCACGCAGACTACTCCTCACTCATGTACCTCTGCTGCACCATCCCTCTCAATCCAACCTCTAGCAGCAGAACCCTCAATAACAACAGCTGTTGTTCTATTCTCCGAAAGTAGAATGATAACCACACTGGTTGCAGATGTTCAACCCACTACTGCAACTGTTGCATGGACGACAACTACCACAACAGCTCCAGAAAAGTCCCCTGAGAAGATCATAGAATCAATGATGAAGACTATCAAAGAAGTTGAGGCTCATCTACAATAGCAAAAGATCATAGACACTCAACTACTTGCAGAAAGGACTTAGGGAAAGAGTTCCAGAACAACTGTCACACCATCTGCTTTGCCAGAAATTTCAACATCTGCACCACTAGGATCAACACTGGAACCATCAACCTCTAAAGCACCAACTTCCACTAGAACCACAAGGAGGATCACAAGGTCAGCAAGACCAAAGCTGATTCCTCAAGGACCCAAAACCTTGTACCAGATCAATCCAGACCAATCCAAAACATTGATTGGTGATATAATTGATATGACAGAAGGGGAGATTCACAAACTGGTCCAACTCCAACAGAAAGAAGTCAGCCGTGCCACATCACTTCCTACTAAATGGAGCCCTTGAGTTCAAGGACTCAACCCTGAAGACCAAGAGACTCAGGCATTGTCTTCTTAGGCATGTTGAGTTTGTCAACACTCCACTGATTCAAGTCGAACTCACGCGCATTCTGGAGAAGCATATCAAGGCTGCTACTGATAGGTACATGAATACCTCTCTCGCCCTGACTTGGGTAAACATCAATCAGAAGGGTATAATGGAAATGATGATGACGGAGATGATCATTCCCAACCAGATCCTCATGATGATGAAGATGCAATCATCAATCAAGTTGGTGCTGAAGGAGTGCAACTGTAGTCTATAGCAGCTGAACAATCTAACCCCAAGAAAGCTGCAGACGAGCACTTGCAAACTGCAGACGAGCACTTGCAAAATGCAGACAAGCACTTGCAAACTGCAGATGAGCACTTGCAAAATACAGACGAGCACTTGCAAACTGCAATCGAGCCAATCAAATCTACAGACGAGCACGAAGCAACTGCAATCAAGCAAGTAAAACCTGCAGATGAATCCATTGAGGATCAAACAGCTGAACCTTCTCCTATAAAAGACACTGAAGCACTCTCCACTCATGAATCTGTTGATGAGACATCATTAATCATTGCTCTTGCCGCCAACATAACAATCCGTGAGGATGAGGCTCAACACACAGACGAGCTTCCAGCCCTTGAAGAAAACTTCTCTGAAAGCGAGATTCAATCCTTTGAAATCCCCATACCTACAGACGAGATTTTCAACTCTGCAGATGAGATTGTTGCTGAAGACATATTGAATACAGATGCTACAGATAATCAACAAATCACTCCACTATGAGCCATTGAAAACATTGTGTTCACTCCACCTATTGCATTTGAAGTCACACAAATAGCCTCTCAATTTCCCTCAGCAAACCTGGCACCTATGTACAGTGGAACCTCAACCCCCACAATGACTCCCTCTGCCATCAAAGACTTAAAGCAAGTCGTTGAGAACCCTGAAGTTCAGATTCTATCCGTTCAACCTCATAAACAAGGTACAAGGCTTTCATCTTCATCTTCAGAGAACTTAACTCAATATAGACTGTGTCAGATGGAACAAGAGACTTCTAGAATGCACTCCTGGATCAGGACTGCTTTCAAAGACTTTCTTGAGACTCTGGAACCCCTTGCAGCCAACCTCGAAGAAGAAAAGGAGACTCGTTACTCAACATTTTCCATATTTGGAGAACAACTCAGCAATCTGGCTACTGAAGTCACTGCTCAATTGAAGTAAACCAGATCAGTAAATCTTCACACTCAACGAACACACATCTCCAACTTCAAAAAATTGAAGGAGCAACAGTCTTCAGCACTTCGCAAGCTAAACGACATCATGCCGACAACACAAAGGAACATTGATGAGCACATGAGAATCAACGACATCAAGTTTGGCCTTCTCGAGACCAAGCTCCAACTCCTCCAGAAACACATTCACTCTGAACTCAAGGGGGTCAGGATGGCTCTTGAAAATCTCACCTCTGCACTGAGTGCTAACAAAAAGAGGGAGAAATCTTCTGAAGAACAGCAGAGACCTGATGCAGACGAGCAGCAACAAAACCCCTCTGCAACTCAGGGAGAGAAGGAGAAAACCTCTGAAGCAAAGAGAAAGAACTCTGAAGAACAAAGAAGGGATCCTAAGAGACAAAGACCTCACGAAGAAGACAGACATAGGAAACGCAGTAGGGAATCCGAGGAGGAAAGACGATATCAACGCAAACGAGGGAAAGAGCATCAGAGGTAAGACCAAAATTTCTAAGTCCAAATCTCAATTTTAAGTTGAATTTTAAATTCAGAAATGTACGTACTCTGTATGAAACAAGAAAGCTTGTTGTATTACATAGAACTTTTTGTTAGCATCAATTTAGGGGGAGATTGATAGAAATGTGCAATCCCCTCGTTTGTATAGAAATTCATATAACAAAACTTAAATGTATTAATTGTAATATAGTTAGAATGTTCAGGCTAGAAGTCAAGTAGGTAGTTGCAGTCTAGGTTAAATGCAAGAGTGCAGATGCAGAGGCATAGTGCAGACCACCAAGTGCATACTACTATGAGGACTTTGGATGAACAACTAATATATTGACAAGCAACGAAAGAACATGACGGCTTCACAACAAAGACTGAGGTTGCAGACCAGGATCAACACGGCAAGACATAAGACTGAATAAGAGACTGTGTGCAGACGAGATCATGCAGCAATCTGAATTACAGTGAAGATGATTGCCAGTGTGGGGTCAGAGGGTTGAGATCGGTCAAATGAAGATTCAAGTTAAAGTATCAACGGCACTAATTCTGGAGTTAGTGGACTGCCATCATCAGAAACGAGATAGTGGAGATATCAGTGGCCTACCAACATCAGAAACGAGATAATGGGGAACATGAGTGGATTGCCAGAAATTGTACGCTGCAAAAAGGTTCGTTCCTTTAGCCATATAAAAGGGAACCGTTGAAGCTCATTGAAGGTGCGTTGTTGAATAAGAAAAAGGGCAAGTGTGAAAAGCAATATACATTCAAAAAGCATACTCAAGAGAGCTGAATTGAAAAGATACAGAAAAGAGAAGTATCACTAGTGTGCAGAAAAACAACTCTTGTAGTAGAGCTCAAGACTCAGAGCTGTGCAAAGATCTAGGTTCTTTGACCTTCATACAAGTTAGAAGGCTTATAAAAAGGAGTTTTCTTGTAAGCTAAAAAACAAGAAGATAGTGATATTCCCCTCTTAGGTTGACTACACTGGTCACTAAGGGAGACTGGACTAAGATCTCGATTATCACTTGATATCGAGTGTCTGAACGAGTATAAACTCTATGTCAATTTATTGCTTTCAATATATTGATTTTAGAACTGCTCCTGATAAATCATCACACCCGAAATAGAGATAAAGACTTAAAAAGAGTCATAAATCTCAAGTGCACACCAGATAGTCTCATCTGCAGACTACCTGAGTAGTCTACATACTGTACCAGTCTGCACAAGATCATCATTCCGCACAAAAAGACCATTAAAGTCTTATACAACCTATTCACCCACCCCCCCTCTAGGTTGAAACTCGAACCCTACAAAAAGTAAAGGTAAGTATCTCTACTGTTCTTTTGTCTCAACCTTGTTGCAAAACAATGTAATTAAGATGTAAAATAAGTAGTTAGTTTGTTTTTTTACTTAGGATTTTTGTTAGCATCAATTAGGGGAACATTGATAGGAATATGCAATCCCTCTAATTGTATAGAAATTGATGAACAAAACTTAGGAGTATTAGCCATGTTGTTGTTAGTGTGCTTAGGCTATAAATCAAGTAGGTAGCTGTAGTCCAGGTCAGATGCTGGAGAGCAGACGACAACAGATGAGAAACATCATGTGGGCTATCCGATACAGACTACTATAGAGGATTTTGGCTAAGCAACTAAGGAATACATAGGCAACAAAAAACCTACAAATGCTTCAGGATCTAGGATTAGACTTATAGACGAGGACCAACACAGCAATGCATGAAGTGCAGCAAATCTGGGTGTAGATGAGGTTCTAGCAGGGATTGGGTATAGACTAGGTCTCATAGTACTGAGTGTAGACTAAGGTATAGTAGACTATAGTGCAGTAGAGGTGATTGCTGGAGTTTGGGTAAAAGGTCTGAGGTTCAGTCAAATCGAAGATTTGTGATACAGAATGTGACAGTAGTAGGATTTGAAGTAGGTGAGCTGTCAATATCAGTTCAGACACATATGTGACGAGCTATCACATCAGATTCTATACACAGTCACGGGTTTATTTCCTCAATCTAAAAAAGAGGATCGTCGAGGCTCAGTGAGTATGGTTGTTGAATGAGTGATTGAAAGACAAGCGTGCAAAGCAATAAAAAATTCAAAGATTACTCAAGTGAGCCAAATCATGAAGAATACAGAAATGAGAGTTCACTGGTCTGTATTGAAAAACAATAGCTACAGTAGAGTCCAGTAGTTGGCTCGGTGTAAAGATCTTGATTCTTTATCTTTTGTACAAGTTGGCTAGCTTATAATAAGGGGTTATCTTGTAAGCCACAAACAAGAAGATAATGAACTCATCTCTTAGCTTGACTAAACTGGTCACCAAGAGAAGACTAAACTAAGCTCTCGATTATCAATTGATAACGAGTGTCTGAACCAGTATAAATATTGTGTTCTTTACTTGCTTTCATTGCTTGACATATTTAGAACTGTTAGGAATCGATTACTGCAGCCAAACAGAGATAAACTTATAAAGTTTGAGTCTCTGCTACAAACTACCTCTGTAATCTGCATAGAACAGTAGTGTTCAAAGTTGTTAAATCCGCTACATAAAATTAAATATTTTTAAATCAACTAATTCATCCCCCTTTAGGTTGAAACTTTTGACCTAACAAGTCCTATTTTTCCTCTCTGCCACATCATTTTTTAAAGGTGTTCTAGGTACTGAAAAGTTATGTTTGATGCCATGATCATTGCAGCAAACATCTACTCCTGTTTGATCAAATTCAGTGCCATGATCACTCCTAATTGTGATTATTTCAGTGCCTTTCTCATTTTGAACTTGCCTGAGTATTAGAGATTGTCTTTTCATCATGTGAGTTTGTCTCACTCCATATTTTAGCGACATAGGCATTGCCTTTTTTATTCCATCCAAAGTTCTTTATACTGTATTCCTTTTTGTTCCTCTTTGAAGACGATTCATGTGTAGGTCGTCTGCATTATGCAGCAAAGTGCCCTGGCTCTCCACATTTATAACAGACTTCTTTCTCTGATTCTTTGGCCTTTGTTGAGAAGTTTTTCTTGAGAATTTTTCTTCTTGAATAACTTTTTGAACTTCTTATCTATCAGTGCAAGTTCTTCTGATATAGCTTGTTCATTTGCCGATGAGGTGTCACTGGTTTTCTCTTCTGCCATGGATCTTAGAAGTTTCTCTTGAGCTTTGAAGTCCAGAATTTTCTTCTTAGCCTCATCAATCTGTCTCTTCTACTCAATTTCCAGGTTATAGGTATGGAGCTCGTCATATAGTTATGCTAAGGACATCTTGACAAGATCCCTGGACTTCCTTATTGCTTTGGTCTTTGTCCCCCGATCTCACAAGTGATCTCATAAACTTAAGTTAACTTTCTTGTTATAAAAAATCTTCCCTAAAGTTTTGAGATTATTGATGAGTATATTGAACCTCTTATAAAAGCTGGTCAAGTTCTCATCTAATCTCATTGAGACCCAATCATACTGCTGTATCAGAACATCCTTCTTGTTCTTTCTGATTTCATTTGCTCCTTCATTCTTGAGCAGTAGAATGCCCCATGCTTCCTTTGCAATGGTTGTATGAGCCACTATTTCAAACATGTCATCGTCAAGAGTTTTGAATATTTGATTTTTTTGCCCTTCTGTCAACCAGCACTAGATCCTAGTCCTCTTTTGTCCAGGGGGATTTGGGCTTATCCACTTTGCTGAATACATCAACCGGATCTAACATCTTTGGCATGTATGGTCTATCAATAATGATGTCATGCATTCTTTTATCTATTGAATCTAGATGCGCAACCTTCCAATGATTAAATTTGTCAAATGAGCATGCTGGTAGCTCTCCACTATTGTAGCATTTGGGTAACTTTAAAGGAGCCATATTTTCTTCAAAAAATAAACTATTAATAACTTCTTTGTAGAAATAAATCAAAAGAAATGATATTTTCTTTCCAAAACCGTTAGGTCTATAAATTTAGACTCTGATACCAATTATAGGATCTAAAGGTATAACCTAGAGAGGGGAGGGGGTGAATAGGGTATCTTAAAATTTTTCAATGTAATACAGCAGAATGATGAATATCCATACACTGATGTTCTTTGCAGACTTTTGAGGTGGTCTACAATAGAGATTTAAACTCTGATAGTTTGTCTCTGGTTACTATTGAGGTTGATTCTAAACAGTTCTAACACCTCAAAATAATGAAAAGCAAATAAAAAAACACAAGATTTATATTGGTTAGGGCACTCATTATCTAATGATAATCTAGAGCTTATTCAAGTCTTCCCTTGGTGACCAGTTTAGTCAATCCAAGAGGTGAGTTCACTACCTTCTTATATTTTTGGCTTACAAGACAACCCCTTTACAAGGTAGGTAACTTGTCAAATGCGAAGAATCAAAATCCTTGCATAGATGCTTCGCTAGACTCAGCTGCAACTCCTGTTCTTCAGTGCAGACTAGTGAACTCTTTTCTTTCTGTTCTTCAATTCACATCACTGTAATAGTTTTGGATTTAGATTAATTTTCCACTCTTGTACATTTAATTTCTCAATCAACGATTTCCTCAGTAGTATTGTTTTTTGAGCTCTTTGATCCTCTTTTATAGGCTGAGAAAATGAATCCGTGATTTGTGTGCTTGACTTGATAATGACAGCTTGTCACATTTGAACTTCACTGATGTTAACAGCTCACCTTTTTCAAATCCTCATACTATTACTCTAAACCTTAAATCTTCGATTTGATTCATCCTCAGACTTCTGCCCCAATCTTATGAACCATCTCTGCTGCAATCCAGTTGACTGTAACTCAGTCTACATTTAATACCGTCACTGTTTCAACCTCATCTACACCTTGTCACTGCTACAACCTCATCTACACCCAGATCTGATGTAATCCATGCATTGCTGTGTTGGCCTTTTTCTGCAAGATCAATCCTAGATCCTAAAGAATTTGTAGGTCTTTTGTTGTCCATGTATGTCTTACCTATTTAGCCAAAATTCACTATAGTAGTCTGCATCTGATGGCGTACACAGTACTCTCCATCTGTGTCCATCTGCTCTCTAGCATCTAACCTAAACTGCAGATATATATCTATTTTTCAGTCTAAGCAGACTAA
>LIEC01010854.1:137980-158529 GCA_001925005.1 Drosera capensis | reverse complement strand
TCAAGTTTACCCTTATTCACTAGGAAATTGTTGGTTGATCCTCCTCCGTTCTTTCCTTGTAAGGGCAAGTTAGACGGAGTCTAAAGTGGTATATTGAATCTCTTTTTTCTCTCTAAATTTGTGGTGCTTGTTTCACACTTCATTTTTGATGGGACAATGGATTGTTGTCCAAGATTTGAACTCATGAAGGGATTCTTGTGAGAGGGAGTGCTAAAATAATTAAAATGGTGGACCTTACAGTATCAGCTCGGACTCAAGTTAGTTTCTCAGCAAAATTAGCAAGGCTTGGAATGATTCCATGCTAGATAAGGACGCTTGTGTAAGACACCTGATTCAAGTCCAAGCAACGTAGATCGTTCTAGCATAGGAAGTCGTTAAGATGGCAGACAACTCTGATAGTGATTTATGTAAATTTGTGACGCTCTTACAATATAAGCGCTAGTGATAGAAATGAATTATTATTATTATTATTATTATTATTATTATTATTATTATTATTATTTTTATTTTGAGCAACAGTTTGTGCTGAGAATTCCCTGAATGGATGTTGAACTCCATGGTAATTCAGGAAAAAGTTTCCCTTTTTTGAATTGATTTTTTCCTCCTTGCATCATGTTTTCATGTCGTTTCAAATGTATCTTGATAATTTACTTGAACATGTTTCGTAACTTACATTGGGTTCATCATTGGACAAGCGCATTGTTAATCACCGTATTATGCTCTGATTGTTTTCTCAAATTGTGTTTGGTAACAGGGCTGCAGAGCTCATGTTTGAGAAGTACAAAGTGCCTGCTCTCTTCCTCGCAAAGAATGCTGTATGTTTGTTTTAATTTCTTGCTCAACTGTACAAGGGTTAAGTTTGTAGATAATTTGTCAACTTTGCTTTGTCATTTTTAAGAATATATGCCTAAATGTCGTTAATGATGTTGTTTAGCATGCCTCATGTTGGTTGGATCTTCTGTTTCTTCAGGTTCTTACAGCTTTTGCATCAGGACGCGCTACTGCATTGGTTGTTGATAGGTACAAAAATTACACTTTCTACTTGCTGTTTTTGAAAACTTGAGTACTGTGTGAAAACTTGAATACTTGAATACTTGCTACTTGGTCTTTGAGGCTGGAGATGCTCCAAGTAGTTCCTTGCTGCCTGGTGAATTGACTATTGATTCATTTATTTTACCTACTTTCCTAGTGGTGGAGGATCAACCACAGTGGCACCTGTGCATGATGGTTATGTTCTTCAAAAGGTATTCGCCTTGATTTAGTCTACATTATACCATCATTATTCTGAGACAATTGTTGATTGGATGCTTTTCCCTTTTCTACTTTACTCTTGTGAGCTCCAGCAACTGCTTTTCATCCATGCTGCATTTTTTTTTTGTGTCCTTGCAGAAACTAGTTCATGTTCCTTTACCTGCATAAATACAATCTTTGCTTTTCCAATGTTGTGAACGGAAGTGATGTGAGTGGATGTAATTATTCCATATCCAGACTTTGTTTGCGAGGGCCTGGTGCTTATTTTGAAGTGGCTGATACCAATAGAGGCTTGTGGAGAACTGTGTTTTCGTCTTACTTCCATATACCCAAGAGTATTATTACTCGAATTCTTGGCAAAATTCAAAACCAAAAGTGCTTATGTATCTAATGGGTGAACTCTCTTCACCTTTCTAGTTGGAAACCCTTTTTAAGATCAACAATGACCACGTTAAATGTCCTATATTGCTCCTCAGATTGCTTTGTTAGAAAAATACAGCTTATGAATTTTGTCCGTCACATCGTAATAGTCTGTCATACCCTGCTTATTCATAATTTTTAGATGTCGTCACCTTTGTGTCTTTCATAAATCCAATAGCCTTGTTTCAATCTCATTATAGATTATAAGATTTGTTGATATGTTATCAGCTTTCAACAAAATTGAGTGTAGCTTGGTTTGGCTTTGACTTCTTGAAGACTTTTTTTTTTTTTTGAGCAATACTTCTTGAAGACTTGAAAAATAAAGACGTGTTGCCTCTTTATTTTGAAATTGGCATTTTATTTAAGCTGATACTATAGTTCTGGGTGTGTTTTCCCCCATTTTTCTGTTTTTTCCATCCTTCACATGCTATTTTACAATGATGTCAGGCTGTGATGTCTTCTCCAGTTGGAGGGGAATTTCTATCAGATTGCTTGAAGAAAAGCTTAGAGAGTAAAGGCTTCTTAGTAAGTTGCAAAAATGGGCAACAAAAGATGAAGTGATGCTTATTGTTTTTGCAGTATATCGTGTTAATCTTTAACATAATATTTCTTGATATTCTGCAGATAAAGCCGAGGTACTCCTTCAAAAGAAAGGAGATTCGACCCGGGGATTTTCAGGTATTGTCTTTCTTCTTTCCCCTTTTTCTCAAAGTAAATTATGTTCTTGGAGAAATGTTATTGAATGAACTTCTCATTCGTTCTCCCTGGTTCATCTCTTTCTATACAATCACCTGCATGGCCAACAGTTCTTGCTCATGGCTCTCAGACCACCTACAAAACAAGTAATCTCGATAGATTTGGCTTGTGAAGCACTAATTCCATCAAGAGTAGGGTACATAGCTTCCCAAGAATGATATTGGTGAGTCAGATCATAAGATTACCAGCCAATCAAAGATGGGCAAGTTTAGGCTAGGTCGTTGTTCAAATAATGAGCATGAATATTTCTTTTCTTCTGTTACCTCCTCTTATTCAAGTCTTCCAATCATATACTCCATTTTTCACTGGATGATATTCAGTACTTTGCATGATTGGACCACCTCAACCATGTGTGTCAGTATCACATTTTCCCATTCTTTTTCAGTTAACCTAATTTCAGTTGCAAGCGTATGATCTGATTCTCTACATGCGTTACTTCGGTGAAAGGACCACATTATTGCTTTTTTACTTTTTCAATCCAAATATGATGAGAAATCTAGAACCTCCTTATTCTGGCTGAGTACAGTATTCAAATCTTTTTCAAACCTTTATGGTGAACTTGTCGAGTGTTCGCAAAATGTTTTGGGTTTGTTCTTCATCTCATTCATCTTGGACAGGGTA
Source organism: Drosera capensis (assembly GCA_001925005.1). Taxonomy (NCBI): domain Eukaryota; kingdom Viridiplantae; phylum Streptophyta; class Magnoliopsida; order Caryophyllales; family Droseraceae; genus Drosera; species Drosera capensis. The sequence continues at coordinate 155,481 of LIEC01010854.1, read as the reverse complement.
TAATGTCTTTTATAATATAATCGTCTGTTACTTGATTAGACTTTTGATTGTTATACCCATAGTAACAAAATTCGGATGCGGGTTTAGTTCAACAAGTATAAATTATGGAAAAAATAAAAAAAAGAACAGGAAAAAATCGAGAATAAAATGCAAGGATGAATTCGGCATGAGAACAGTACGATGATTAATACGAAAAAAATCAAAATCCGAGATTAAATATGTTTCAAACGGGATTAATAGGGGTGATGTTCTTGAGAACCCCTAATTTTGCATGAAGATTTCAAATAGTTTGGTTATTTTAAAAACATTTAGATTTTTTTCGTATTTTATGAAAAATCCTGGAAAAAATTTGAATGATACGTGTATTATACGAAAAATCCGAATTATATGCGAATTTTATGAAAAATATGGTTTTAGTTCGGCTAACGAAAAATCCACGGATTTTGTTACAATGGACTTATATCTGTTCAACCATTTTTGGCTCACGAAATTGCATATGGTGATAGACAGTTAACCTTGATTATCCAAGTACAACAGAGAGTTACAGACTTTATTGCCAGGTACCTATAATTGTCACTAATTACTTTCATTTTTAGTTTTGAACTGTTTTTAACTGCTATATAGCTGTCTGTTCCTGCTTGACAGAGGGTCATTGCCAGCGACATCAAGGAAAGTGTGTGTCGGGCCCCAGATACACCATACGATGGTGCGTTTTTTGTTTTATTCTGCTGCTTCTGTTACACCAAGTTTATGTTTTCTAAATCCAAGTGTGGAATTATTAGATGACAGAAATGTATAAACAATCCATATTTTACTTATCCATATGTTGAATTTTATTTTCAGAAGCTGGATATTCAAATATCCCCATGACCCCGTATGAGCTCCCTGATGGGCAGTAAGTGCTTTATAGTTATTATCACTTTCTATCATCTTAGACTACCTGATTTTCAGATCTATTATTTTTTCTTGTTTTCCTTGGACAAACGAAGTCCTTGTAGTTTTAAAAGTTGTACTACCCTGGCATGCTGGTGCATGTTACATATGGAAATGACTGTGAGTTAGGGATAAGGAATATATGTTACATCGTTTCTGGCTGAAAGAATCCTTGTTGGAAAATGTGATGCCTTGTTTTGGCTATCAAACCCTCATACCTTTTAAAATAATCATGTTAACAAGCTTTCACCCAGCAAGGGAAAAAGACCGAAAGGTGGTTGGTGGCCACCTCCACATAAGGTGTTACAAGAAAATTTTGCGCATGTATAGCCTTTGTTTAAATATATGGACATGTATTTATGAATTTGCAGGACTATTGAAATAGGAGCAGACAGATTCAAGATTCCTGATATTATGTTCAACCCTTCATTGGCTCTGGTATGTCCTCATGACAGTCTCTATGCATCATCCATTTGATTTACCCTTTATATTGGACTGCGCATAATTATGCCAATATGTATTTGGTTTGCTGAGAGTCTTTCAATTTTCATTCTGAACACCCTTATAGAGATGTTCTCTTCCTGGAATGGAGGAACTCGAGGACGATAAACTATAACTATTTATAGGCCATAAACTCAGTCGTGAATAAGATGCCAGTCATGGAAGCTACTGTTGTTTCGTGTTTTCTGTAGCGAAACTCCGTATAGGACTAAAGAATCTATATCCTTCCTAGTTTCAACATGTCTCCAATCAATGTGGTAATGAAAAGTTCACAGGATTTCGAAAGTTTTTGCACGTGCATGTGTTCATTTTCCTTTTTTTTTTTTTTTTTTTTTTTTTTTTTTTTTTTTTTTTTTTTTTTTTTTTTTGAGGGAGGGGTGTTTGTTTAAGGAGTTGATGTTTGGGCGTGTTTGATTGTTGGTGGAGAACTCAAAACAAAGATTATTGATGCTATCTATAGGTATCTTTAGGAATTAAGCGAAGCTCTTTTGTAGCTACAATAATAATGCTAGATTATTTCCATTTGTACTCGGCACCTCTTTGTTCTTAAGTATATTTCTACTTTCATTGGGGACTCTGTTATGTGATTATTGCTAATTTGTTACCTCCTTTTGGCATATTACTGTCAGACCATACCTGGTATGGAGAGTTTTGCAGAGCTTGCCCCTTCAGTCCGTGGCCTGCCACAGATGGTATACTTGTTTTACTTTTAGCTGGTTTTATTCAGAAGTTTAACTTCATGTGTAGTTAAAAAAAGTATTATTTGATTATCATGCAGGTACTAGAGAGCATAAATAAATGTGACGTTGACATTCGTAGAGAACTTTTTAGCAGTATTTTGGTAAGATCGTTGGGGAGTCATTGTTTATATTTTCATGACGTAACGATTTTGGTAATATTTTTTTAAAAAGAAAAAAAAAACTCTTAACTGCATGACTTTGTGGGTTGTTATAAAGGCATGAGAACATATTCACAAACTGACAAAAGGTGATATAAACATAATAGTTGCTGTCTGCCGGTGTTTAGATAAATAAAAGAAATGAATACAAGGTTTTATCCTCATCATCTGCAACATGCATTGTAACACCAAGTAGTACTTGACATGCTAGCTCTATTTACATCCATTCTGTTACGTTTGCAGCTTTCTGGTGGCACAGCCTCTATGCAGCAACTGAAAGAGCGGCTTGAGAAAGACCTTATCGAGGTACTGGGTTTATCATTGATAGAATAAGGCATTATTTCATCTGTAGATTTGATGGGGATATTTGGCTTCCAGACTGAGTTTTTTGCTTTCTGCCCCCTTCCCTTCACGTCTTACGACCCCCTGGCATGCTTTTAATGGGACATGAACATGGTAGTCAAAAGCTTGGTTCTAATGCGGACAAGAATTACAATCATGAAAGCATATTGATTTTTGTCGAGGAACCAATCCCACCGAAAGTCCAAACTCGTGATACAAGACCGATTAATGTATATCTTTAACACTCCCCTCATACAAAGACTCTTAACACTCCCCTCATACAAAGACTCTTAACACTCCCCTCATACAAAGAACTATTTGGGGCATAAAGTGTGGACAACACTTGGTCAAGTCCATACCAAGTGCTAAAGTTTACATAAATAACCATGTAGGTGGCAATAAATTGGCATGAAGTGTGGATAGCACTGGCCGAGCGCATGAGGTTCACATAAATAAACCACGATGATTTTATATGTGGAAGTTAAGGTTTCTCGTTAGATTTTTTGGATAAGTTGTGGTTGTCACTTTTTAAAAGGTTGTGGTGTTTGCTTTACTTCATCAGACGTAGGAGCTTCAGTGTTTGTTGGGGGAATGATGGTTTCTGTGGTGACATGTTGTTGACCAGTGGTGACATGTTGACCAGCGTCACCAGTGGTTTCTTGTCCTGTTGAGGTCACTACTTCAGCATCCATTGGCCGAGAAACAGCTCCCTCATGCACTTAATACTAGTTCACATGTCGTCCAGCAATTAGTTTAACTTATAATGATATATGTTTAATGTCATGTAGGAGTCACCTCAAGCCGCTAGAGTAAAAGTACTTGCCAGTGGAAATGCCACCGAGAGGAGATTCAGGTTCTTTCTGAACTAAATCTAAGTTTTCCCTATTTATTTTGCTGCAATTGCTTACCTGATTCTGTTTTGCCACACTGAGGGTGCAAATTAATTTCCACTTGTTAAAGGATGCAAGAACTCAATACTACAGTCGAAATCCTTTGTTATTGGAATATGTATATGTAGAAATTGTTCCTAGTTTATGTTGCACGTTAAGCACAAGGCCACATGTTTTTCCCTAGGCTAGATTCAGCCATTTTGTTCATAGCTGCCATGAGAGGACTGGTTGTCGACATCCCATCTGGTTTTTGAGTTGTCAGCTGTGCTATATGAATCACAAGCTGCTAACATTAGATTCTGCTGCATCCCTTTCATGTCTGGAACTGATCAGAATTCGAACTTTGTTTAATTTGTAGTTCCTTTTGTTTCACTATTTGAAGTTTATCGCATGTGACTCACTGATGTGAGATATTTTGCAGTGTATGGATAGGAGGGAGTATACTAGCATCTCTTGGTTCATTCCAGCAAATGTGGTTCTCCAAGGCCGAGTAAGACGCTGCCTCTAAGGCATAGCTTGAGAAACGGATCTTTGATCATCCCTGTGCTTCAGAAGTAGAAAAAATTGAGCTTATTTCATCATGTTATGAACTTTCAGGTACGAAGAACACGGGCCTACATATGTCCAAAGAAAATGTCCTTAATAAAATGCATCGTTGATGGACAGGATGCAGGTTGCGTCTAACTTACCATGCTGCTGGAGCTGTGCTTCAAGCTTTGGTGTAATTTTATTTTAAGAATGACGAAACTAAGATATATAACCTTCTTAGCTAATTACGGTTTGGATGTGATTTAGATTCTGTAATGTGAGGGAAGGAAGTGTGCTTCCAAAGGTGTAGCTTTTGTCCCTAGGACCCTGAACTTTGGTCGTTACACCATTTTTCTGATGTTTTGTAACTTCAAAGTGATATCTAACTAAATTATTCGATTGCTTTCCGTTCGCACTCTTAAGTTATACTTTGACTGTTGTTAAATCATGGTTTCTACTTAAATTTGTTTTGTTAGGGATGCTAAAGCAATATAGAATTCTTTGATCTCGTTGCACTGTAGCAGATGTAAAGACTAGGGGTCTTTACAAAAAGATCTCTCGTTTTGGCATTGATCACTTCGAATGACTATAATATGAGATTCTTATATGGACGATGTTAAAGGAAACACAGTAGCACGTGTTATATTATGTGATCTCGGCACATTTAAACACACAGCATGGATTTTAGCAGTATTCAGGTTCTTAGGGCTGAAATTTCCTGTTTCTCTCGCCAAGGGAACCATATATGCTCTTGCTTTTGATTCAGCAACATGATCGAGTGGTTGTTTGCTCATGATGAATTGCGTTTGACTGTTCAAAAGTTACATTTGGATCGCAAAACTACTTTTGACTGGTAAAGCTTCTCATTTTCTGATATAAAGATAAGACTGTAATCCTTATTTTTCTTTGTGCTTGGGTTAAATGCATGCATGCTGCTAAAAAACAATGATCATATATGACGTGGTGCACAAACATATCTCTATAATCATGAAACACATGCTGTGGGGAGAACTATGGATGGTTAAACTACTTTGACTCGAAGCTTCTCATCATTCGATATTTGGGTATCAAATTAAACCATCGCCGAGCTCTTCAAGCTAGCTTTAAGAGATAATTTCCTGAGAACCGCATTTTGATATTTTATACTCATTGAGGATAGGTTGCACTAATTCAAGGTACTGTCAGAAGGTTGTCCAAAACCCAAGGGGTTCATTCGAGGCAGAACTTGAAACACAAGGCAGAGACCATCTCTGCAAATTCTGAATGCAGTCCCTGCTCTACACTTTCTTCTTTCTTCCTTTTGTTTCTTTCTCTTTTTTCATTCACTAATTTTTCTTTTCTTTTTCTTTTTTCTTTTTTTGTAAAAATAAAATGGAATATATCAAAGTTGAGCACCTCTTTTATCACAGTGAAGGAGGTGGCCCCACCTCTGGTTGAAATGACTCCCTAAATGTTATTCTGGGTGTATGAGGATGATTAAGTGTGTATAAATTTAATTATGTGTTGAAACAAGGGAGCAACGTGGTTGTTTGGAAATCAAAATCATATTAAAATTCTTGTTGAAAATGAGTATCCTTATAAATACGACCTTTCTTTTTTTTTTTTCTTCAGTTGGATCGAAAGTGAGTGAGGTAATGGACCTAAATACACACAGGTATGTGCCGTGTCAGATTTGCCCGCAATTTATTAGGACTTATTTTCTTGGTTTTTGCTCTATTTTCATATGGTTAGTTTTTTGGTCCAAGCAAATTAAATTTGCTCTGAACTGTTCATACCTTAAACCAAAAAGAGCATGTCGCTAAACTCCACAGGCAAATGAGTGACAGATTGGCCGGGGACTTAGCGACCCTTTTTCAAATGGAAGTGTTCCCGACATATGCACCCAACTTGATATACATAATTTGATCCAAAGCATGCCCAACATCCATCACATGATGGCTATTGCAGCAGTGTTATCCAAAACTTCTTCTTATACGTACATAAGACCGAGAACACCTTATTAAGGCATCAAAATATGTAACGTACTCTTGTCTCTTAGCTTTCATAATATAAAGAGATTATTTTCTGATATCTGGAAAGATTCAATAGATCATTTACATAATTGAAGACGGTAGAGCTGAAAAACTTCGATGTCGTCCATGAGTCATAAGCAGAAGGATCTGTCTCTTGATTTCGGTGTAATTGTGTATGAATGTCAATGTAGCATATGATTTCAAAGAGACGAAGGGGTTTTGATCAGACACTAAAACATTGCAAAAGGCAAAGCAGAATGCAGAATTTTGAATTTTGGTGTCTTATTCTATGAAGGTGTCAAAAAATGTCTAAAGGTGAGGCAAACGAAGAGAACAAAAAAGGGCCATGTGCTGGTGTTTCCTTGAATTTCATGATGGTAATGCTTTCTTTGTTGTATTGCCATGCCAAAACATGACATGAAATCATTGTATTGGGTCCCTTCAATTATTTTTTCGCCCCCACTCATTGTCCGCCGGTAAAATAAAGTGAAATAAAATCTTATCACAGTAACTCGTATTCCATTTGATGTAATGTCCCTCAATATATACTATATATAATATAGTTTAAAAATATATACGATGTTTTCTTATTCAGAGAACCTTATGAAAATTATTCCAGGAACTTTTCATACCTAAATATAAAGTCATCGCTTAAATGATATGATATAATATATATGATATTAACTTTTCTCTAAATTACTATATTAAATCTCAATCAGCATTCTTATTTTGCAGGTAAGATTTTTTTAAAATTTCTTATCCATTTTTCTCCACCTCTTACTCCCCATTCCACTTTCATTTAATCTCTACTCCTAATCTCAGTTTCACAATTCACCTTATTCAATATACTTCCATAATCCCAGTTATTTTATACCAACAAGAAGTCAATAAATCAAAGAAACATTTCTCTTACTTTTTCTTTTTTCTTTTTGAATCCTAAAACCAACACCATGCCACACTTCTCCCTCTCCCCTCTACATGCTCTCAATCAAGCCAAAATCACCACAATCGAAATCACTTATCCCCAAATCATAACCATCAAATCCTCCACCACAATTGAAACCACAATCGAGATGAGCAAGAGATTACTGATTCCTCATAGTTTCTCTTTCGCATTTAATTTGAAAGTGCTAGTGAACTCGAGCGCGTTAGGGGTTGGGATTAAGGTACATTGAGGATTAGAGTCATGAGTTTGGACAATGATGAGTATGTATAGGGTATGCGGGTGTTTGAGGAATGCACGCAAGGTGTTCGATGAAATATCTGTGAAGAATGTGGTTGGGGATATAGGGATTGATTTTTATTGGATATCGATGAGTAATCTTACGCCGTGAAGTGTTATGTTTGTCAACTTATTTGAATAAGGTGTTGTTGGGGTTATGTCCTAAGAAGTTGAGAAACACCCCTTTTGATTTATTTTTTTTGTACATGTTGAGCTGACCTGTAAGTTCACCTAGTCTCAAAGCAATCACGAAGTGGAATCCTAAGCCTCATGGTATGATTGTTAGTGTCGATGATATTTTTATTCCATTCAACAAGGAACACATTGACTTGAAGAGGGCAGAGATCGCATTGTTCTTCTTAACAGACGCATTATGCAGCAGAACAAGAAGCTAAATTATCTAAAATAGAACAAGAAGTTGAATTATCTTAAGCAGAACAAGAAGGTGAGTCATCTGCTGAAGAACACGTAGTTGAACCAACTACAAAGGAATATGCAGTCGAGATATCTACAGAGGAACCTACAGCTAAGTTATCAGTAGAAGAGCCTGTAGAAGAGACTTCAGCACAAGAACAAACAGCCATCTCACATGAAGTTGAAGGTCAAGCAATGGAACTATCAGCAGCTGAGGATCAAGTAGCAGAACCATCCGCGACTGAATTGCCTGCAGCTGAGGATCAAGTAGCTGATACATCCATAGCAGACCTACAGGACAAACATAATTAGGAGCAGAAGAGGCACCACAACGATGCACTTGAGGCATCACCAGCAAAGGATGCAGAAGAGACTACCACAATGCAGCTGACATATCAAGCCATAAAAGAAGCCACTCCCTCTCGCCTAGATATACAAAGCCTACTGAACATCCTGTTTACACCACCTTCCTCATTTGGAACAGTGCAAACAGCAAATCCACCATCTGTGGGGTTTGCACAAGAATTACTCAACAGTAGCACATCTGACACTCAGATGATACCTCCAACGGTAGCAAAAAATCTGAAGAAAGCTTTTGAAGAAGACATTCAAATTCAGTATAGAAGAGACCATCAGAAGAAAGGACACAATCCTCACCTTCAGAAAATACAATGGGGTACAGATTGCGGCAACTGGATCAAGACATCTACAATATACATGAATGGACCAGGGACGTATTTTATGAGGTTCTTGATAGTCTATAGCCCACTAAAGCAAACTTGGAAGAAGAAAAGAAAACCAGAAACAAAACCTTTGAAGACTTTCGCACAACACTCAACAATTTGGCAGCAGGGGTTATTGATCAAATGCAATGAGCAAATGCCATGAATGGATCAAGACAGTCTATAGCCCACTACAACAAACTTGGAAGAAGAAAAGAAAACCAGAAACAAAACCTTTGAAGACTTTCGCACAACGCTCAACAATTTGGCAACAGGGGTTATTGATCAAATGCAACGAGCAAATGCCATGAATCTTCAATAGTATCGGATTAGCTCATCAAATCTCAATAAATTCAGAGACCAACACTCAGCTGATCTACGAAAGATTCACAAAGCTGTGCAGACTACTCAATAACAGCTCGTTCAACACATCCGCCACAACGACACAATATTGGGACTGCTGGAAACCAAACTTCAAGTTGTTCAATGGAACATCTTCTCTGAACTAAAAGCCATGCGCACAGCCATTGAAACCGGAGGCAAAGGAGAAGCCTCTACCCTAAATGCTAATAAAAAGGGGAAGAAGCAGCCTGTAGCCGAGAAGAAGTTGTAGTCCAGGGGAGAAGTCTACAGCAAAGGAGTCTACAACAAAGGGAAAAGGTGCAGACTACCTAAAGCGAAGACATACTTCTGAGACAGAAGGTGAAAGGTCTGCAAAGAGATCTAAGCATCAAAAGGAGTAGACCTCAAGACACAGGATTGTGGGGGAGCTACTTCTTACTGATGTGGCATTCTCAATGCAACTTACACTACTTCGTCTTCGTTACCACAATGGCTCCAACCTGTAATCTCATGAGACTATCAGTTATAGCCTGAAAAGTATATGAAATTTTTCTTGCAACCAAAATATTCAAAGTACACAAGGGTTTGCTCTTGGTGGGAGCTGCTTTTATTGTAGCCAATAGGTTACAGTACACAAGAGTTTGCTCTTGGTAGTTTATATTGAAAGTACTGTAGTTTGATTATTGTGTATTATAGTTTGATAAACAAAATTCTTACAGTACACAATTACAAAATGGAAAAAAAATATTCTGCTGCAAGCAACACTCAATTGACTACTGCAACATTATCTTCATACATTTTAGGATTTAAACGGGATTTTTGGATTTTTTTTTAAATTCAAAATTTTGAATTTTTGAAAATGTGTGGTGGTTGTTGATTTCAGCAATTTATTGATTGTTACTTGTGACAATAGTATGCCATTTAAGAAATGGAATTTTTTAAAATTCAAAACCTTTACGTAAAGGTTTTGGGGGTATCAAACCAACATAGAACAATAATCATACATGCAAGTTACATATCATAATTGAATTAAACAAATTACATGATACTATTGTCCAAATAACCACAACATCCAACAAAAATCTCTAAACAAGAAAGCCTAAAACACTTGAGTCTGCTAGGGCACGTCGAGGTGAGATGGTGGATCATGAGGCTGATGAGGAGCCCGATCAAGTGGGTTGCTACCGCACTGATATTGCTGCGACAGTCGCTGGATCAACCGTGTTAGCTCGTCAATATGTGCTGTTAACACCGTATTGCTCTCCTGTGACTCGACGAATTTATGTGGATCGAACGAGGATGACCCCATTTCTACTCGAGGACAGTGTGTCCTTCGAGTAGATCATGGAGCTTCGAGGACAGGGTGTCCTTTCTTGCACCCAGCCGCCTAGACGTACGCTTGGTTCTGCACGTCGCTGATCTCCTCCTTGGTCAAATTTGTATCAGATCGCGTCTCCGTAAACAGTCGATCCATGAGCTCTTTTTTTTAGTAAGAAGTACTAAGCCTAATAAATATATAACTCGGATACTTGCTATTTGATTGAAAAAAATAATTCAATTAATTATGAACAAAAAATTATACGAAACTACAAATTTAAAAAAAAAATAGTATATTTACCGTCGTCTCCTTTGATCTCTCATCACACTACACCACCTCGCGAGGTTCGCCGCCTTGCTTGGTGTGTGTCCTCTTAAACACCTCAATCTTCTTTGGTTTTCTCTTCAATTTTTTTATGTACAAACAAATAATCAATAAGATATCACATAGTGAACATGTATTCCAATCGGCGATAAAATTAAAGAAATAAATTTATACACAATTGAATTTGTCTAATTAAATAAGTTACTTATTATCTTCAAGGCGACACTGACCATAGAGACCGATCTCTACGAATGCTTCGCCTCTACTTTGTTCATGTTTTCTTGAGCACGCTGAGATCGATCTTGAAATTGTTTCGCCTTCCACAACACCTTAAGAGCCTCCTTTGTCTCGTCATTACACCAAAGGACCTTCTTCCCCTTTTGTACAAATTGCATCATTTTGTGCACGCTGTCACGAACTTGATCGATCATTTTGCCCTTCACATGACCATCATGAGATCAGTCATCATCACAAATAAAAACTTATAATCAACACACTGAGAACATAGAATGAAAGACTTATATAGAAACACAAAAAGAAACAGAGAAGTTATATGCATAGATTTTTACTATATATCTAAAAGTTATATGTATAGGTCTTTACTCTAATCATTTTTATCGTCATCGTCATCGTCATCGTCATCGTCATTCTCATCGTTATCCTTATGCTCTTCCTTGTCCTCATCGTCCTCATTCTCTTTCTTGGCCTCCTTGTCCTCATTCTCTTTCTCTTCCTCATCATCTTTATCGTTCTCTTCCTCGAGGTCATCATCATCAAAGACAAGTGAGACACTTATATGAGAAGGTTCTTCCTAAAAAGCTTCATCTTCAATGGAAGCATCAATCATTCCTCGTGCCTTCATCCTAAATACCGCCCACCAATGATCTCGAGTCTTGGTGAGGCTAGATAGGGAGTATAGCATACTTGAATAGCTTTGATTTGTCAATATAAAAAGATCATAGCCCCTTCGACACTTCTTCGTCCTATCAATCTCAACTACCTTGTATTTGTTGTGTACATTGAGGCCTCTGTCAGAGTCAAATACCCCATAGTTCATAGTGGTTTTCCTTGAGTCATAGTCGTATGTGTCAAACAAAAACCGTTGTTGTAGTATTGTGAATACTTGTATAGTTGAAGTGCTGATCGTGCACCAAGGCCATGAAGCAAGTCATCAGCAAGATTTTTTAAGACTTACATTCGAAAGGAATAGAGATAAACGCCGAATAATAAATATAGAAGGAATAATAATGAACTCAGTATGATTCAAAAACTCATTCTACTTATAAAGTTTTGAAACCATAAAGGCCTCAAATCTTCAAATCTGGTCCAAACTTCTTGGACGGATCTTAAACGCCGCGTTCTCAAAATTTCTAACTCGAATAATCTATAATTTATAACACTTGATATATGAGATAAAATTCACTACATTATTTCGTAAAATTCTTGTTGGTTTCTATACTTCTCAAAAGGAGCAGTTTGCTAACAATTCAGTACAAGAAATATATGAGCGACTTTTTGATCTTACTCAAATAACATATCCTTTCTCCACTTCCTCATGACATATTCCCCATGCTTGTGAAATACACTTGAAAAATTAGGATCATCAGGCTCATTTGAAGTAGCACAGTTGCACGGGGGATTTCAAGCCATTGTGTCCACCTTTTTCCCAAAGTGATGTTGGCAAAAAGAAAACAAGAACCGAATCTTAGAAATGATTTTTTGAACGAATCGACTAGTGATTTTACTAAATCATGAATATAGAGGAATGACAAATTAAAAGATTCAATCATGTCACAAATTGCTTTCGAAAGTGGTCTACTCGAGCTAAGAAAGAAAGAGGAGATATAAGCTCTGCTCCTCGAATCAAAATCATCGGTGCATAGCCCTAAACAAACGTTCCGAGATTCAGCAGAGAACCAAAAAAACTCCTCATCCAAATGTTTCCAAGCATCACTGTTTGAGGGATGTGACATCATGTGCTCAAGGTTTTGGTTACTAGCATGCCAAGAAATCGCCTCAGCTGCGCTCTTGGTTGCATACAAATGTTGTAACCTCGGGGTGATGGGAAAGTATCGTAACACCTAATGAACAATGCGCTTTTTACCCCAAAATTTGTCCTTGTACCTTCATACCCCGCAATTGGAACATATCTCCAAGTTCTCTGCATCCTTCCAAAACAACATGCAACCATTGGGGCATACGTCTATCTTCTTAACAGGAAGACAAATGCCTCTCATCCGTCAATTAGTGGAGTACAATGTGTCCATCATCACATTGTCTTCCGAACAATTGTTTTTTAACAACGTCGCAATGACATCATTCGCCCTTTGCGATATGTTGTAATCACACTTGATGTTCAATAATCTGAAAGCAGCCTCCAATTGGGATACTCTGCAACTAGGATACAAGGGCTCCGTAGCACCACTCAACATATCAAAGAAAAGCTTGGAAGTAGACGGTATACTTTCATCAAAATCCTTCATCGTCTCGTGATCTACAACCCTGGAAAACCAAGGCCCAAACCCATCGACCATCATATCCTCATACGGATTTGAACGTAGTTATTGAGCCTTTCCCTTGCTCAGCCTCATCCTGTTATGTCCATATCCAGTAGTTGGACACAAATCCCTGCTCATACAAGTGCACTATCGCTTCATCCATCGTTTGATATATCCTATTATGACATTTGACACAAGGGCATCTCAAAGTCTAGGATAATTGAAAATCTAATTCTCAAGGGCGAAGTTCACAAATTTTTTGACATTTGTACCATACACACTGTTTAAATACTCATCGACAAACGGTTCATATATTCATGATCTATTATAAAAGCATGACAAATCTTACCCCATCTTTCTGTCCATTAAAACATGATCCATCCTAGTTATATAAATCATAAATTGCATGCTCTATACGATTTAAGTTGTTCACTTTCACTAAGGTTAAAAATATTACCTACATCAATTTAATTTGGCTCAAGTTCTATCTAGAACACTCGATAAATAAAATAAAAAACCAAAAATCAAAACGCATTCTCGATAAATAAAAATAACCAAACACAATCCATAATTAAAAATCTATTCACACACTCTCGATCAATTAAACCTAAATCAACCTAATCACAAAATTTAGGCTTAACAACATAGAATCAATATGATATAATTCGACTAAGTGGTTGCATCATGTAATAGGATACTAATGATATACTAATTACTATCTTCATGTTATTGTCTATCTTAAAATAACACTTAGCTACATCTATTTTTGTCATTGTATATTTTGTCTAAGCTTGCTTCAATTATAGTTTTTCTCATCCTAAACTAATCACAGAGTTTAACCTAAATCAACACAAATCTGACCTAATCAATTAATCCTAAATCAACATAAATCAACCTAGACACATTTCAAAGTTTAACAACCCCGGATCGAGACATACTCTGGATCCCTATGAAGATTCCAAATCATCCAACCAACCTGCGACAAAAAATTCAAAAACCTCAAATATTCCAAACAACCCAAATCATCCAAACAACCTTCAAATCAACCCAACATTCAATAATAACTAATTCAAAGGTTTAGAAATTCACCTTAGTGATTTAGGAATTTTGATATGTGGACTTGTTGATGAAGAAGGCTTTGTAACTCAACTATCCCAACAATTACAACTCCTCTGGCGACCCAAGGACAGCTGCGGCGACGAGCTTCTATGTCGACCATAAGCTCATCTACAAAATAAAAATTTACAATGCTATTTCTTTTGTATTTAGGATGACAATTGAAACCCTGCATCTTGCTATCGATCTTCAGCCTTCTAGTTAGATAATCCATCACAATAATAAATAAAGAAGGGGATAAAGGATTGTCTTGTTTCAATCCTCGTGCAGCTAGAAATAATCCATGATGTGTACCATTAAAGGACAGGGTTTACTGAATTGTGCAAAGAGACTCTTTTATCCATCCTATGATTTGTACAGGAAACTCAAGAGCTTCAAGCAGATCAAGCATGAAGGACCATGCAACAATATCATAGGCTGCCCTAATGTCAATTTTGATCATGCATTTATGTGAGATACCTTTTCTATTGCAACCATGAACAAGCTCTTGACATAATTATGCAAAGAAGACTTGGCATCATTGAATGCCTTCTCAGTATATTTGTAGTCAATACAGAATATGAAATACAAAATATAGAATACAGAATACATAGTATATCCTATTATCCCCCTTCAATTTATGCGGGGGGGTCGACGCCTACATTGGAAGGAAGAAACTCAAAACGGTCCGATGATAAAGCCTTTATAAAGATGTCGGCTAGCTGGAGGGAAGTAGGAACGTAGCGAACAACCAAGTCTCAATGAGACACCCGCTCCCGAACGAAATGATAATCAACAGCCACATATTTACTGCGTGCATGAAAGACCGAGTTAGGGCTAGATACGAAGCCGAAACATTATCATAGAACAAACGAACGGGCTTGACAAGAGGAAAACCAAGCTCGGCCAACAAGGAAAGGATCCAAAGTGTATCTACAACCGTATATGAAACCGCCCTGTATTCAGCCTGTATGGAGGATTTAGAGATGTTAGGCTGCTTCTTGGCTTACCAAGAGATCAAATTAGAACCCAAATAAATCGCAAAACCTATAGTGGAACGTGCACTATTCGGACAATCGGTCCAATCCGCGTCTGAATAAGCCACTAAAAGGGAGATATCTGAGGACCGAAGGGAGATACCAAAAGATGAAGTACCTTGCAAATACCTGTATGTAAGGTTCGAGTTTCAACCTAGAGGGGGGTGAATAGGCTATATAAGACTTTAATTATCCTTTTCTGCAGAATACTAATTCTATGTAGACTATTATTCTATGCAGACTATTCAGGTAGTCTGTAGATGACAATTGGTAGTCTGTGACAGAGATTTGTAATTCTTGAGTTTATCTCTGTTTGGCTGGGATGATTTTTTAGAAGCAATCCTAAGTATCAATGCAGTAAAGGTAATAAACAGACATAGTATTTATACTCGTTCTGATACTCGATATCAAATGATAATCGAGAGCACAATCCAGTCTTCTCTTGGTGACCAGTGTAGTCAAACCAAGAGGTGAGTATCACTATCTCCTTGTTTGAGCTTACAAGAAACTTCCTTTTTACAAGTTGTCTAACTTGTACAAAAGATAAAGAACCTAGATGCTTTGCATAAATCCAAACTCTGGACTCTCCTTTCAGACTTTTTCTTCTACAGACTAGTAACACTTTCAACTATATCTTCACGATTTGGCTTTCTTGAGTGATCTCAGAATGTCTTGATTGCTTTGCACTCTTTTCCTTTGAATCTCAACAAGCCTCATCAGTTCCCTTTTAATGGCTCAAGGAACGAACCTATGGCAGACAACGTACCGTTCCTGGAATGACACTTTGCCACTAGTGTTCCCCACCATCTCGTTCCCGATACTGGCAGTCCACTATCCCTAGAATTTGTGTCGTTGCTACTTTAACTCAAACCTCAGACCCCACCTTGGCAATATACTGCATCTTATAGTCTGCACCCAGTCTATGTTACAACCCTAGTCTGCATCCCATACTGTAACCCTAGTCTGCACCCAGTCTCTATTGCAACTCTTGTCTTCACTCAGATCTGACTCAGTTCATGCCTTGCCATGTTGGTCCTCGTCTGCAAGCTCAGTCCTTCATCCTGAAGCTTTTGAGGTCTTTTTTTGTTTATCAATGTAATAGTTATTTATCCAAAGTACTCGGTAGAAGTCTGCATCTGGTGGTCTGCATGATATCCACACATCTGTAATCGTCTGCTCATTGACATCTAACCTAGACTGTAACTACCTACTTGACTTCTAGCCTAAACACACGAACTACATTATAACTAATGCATCTAAGTTTTGTTACATCAATTTCCATACAAATGGAGGGATTACACATTCCTATCAATCTCCTCCTAAATTGATGCTAAAAAAAGCTCTTATGTAATACAACAAGTACACTACCTTTGTTTACTAAAGAAATACATCTTGTTGAATCTAAGTTCAACAAAATTACATTATTCATAACAACATAATTAAAAATGAGCAATCTGAGTTTTACCTTTGATGCTCTGCTGCTCTTATATCTTCATTCTTCCTCACTTTCTCCGCTGCGCTTTCGATGCCTGTCCTCTGAATTTCTGAAGTGTCCTTTGCGTTCCTTGTAGGATTCTTCCTTATGATGCTTAGACCTCTTAGGCTCCTTTCCTTGCTCAGAGGAACTTCTCCTCTTTGTTGTAGAAGACTCCCCCCTTATCCTTAGAGAGGATCCTTTACTGCTCGTCTGCAGGCTTAGACCTCTGCGGCTGTGCTTCAGATAGTTTCTTCCCCTTTTGTTAGCATTTACGGTGGAGGTCCGTGTTTCAAGAGCAGTCCGGATGCCTTTGAGTTCAGAGAAGATGTTTCTCTGAACTACTTGCAGTTTGGTTTCGAGGAGACCAAATTTGATGTCATTGATTCGTATGTACTCATCAATCCGCTGCTTGGTGGTCTTCATGGCGTCATGGATCTTTCATAGTTCAGAAGTTTGTTGCCCCTTGAACTTGTTGAAGTTGGAGGTGTTGATTCTTTGATTGTGAAGATTCACTTATCGGTTTTGCTTCATTTGATCAATGACTCCTGCTGCTAGATTTCTTAGTGTATCTCCAAAATTGTCAAAGGTTATTTTTCTGATCTCATTTTCTACTGCTAAGTCTACTACAATTGGCTCCAGAGTTTCGAGTAGATCGTGGAAGACAGTCCTGATCCATGAGTGCATTCCGTAGATTTCTTGATCTAGCTGGTGCAGTCTGTACTATGTGGTGTCTTCTGAGGTTGAAGAAGGGATTCTTTCACCTTGTTGATATGGTTTAACAGAGAGAATGTGAACTTCATGTTCTTTAAACGCATGCTTGAGGCCTTTGATTGCAGTTGGGGTCATTTTGGTTGCTGAGGTCTCACTATACATTGGCTCCAAGACTATAGAGGGTATATTTGGTGCCATTTGTGCTAGCCTAAATACTGATGGTGGAGTAAATACGAT